>CAWUDS030001771.1:5000-25000 GCA_963859935.3 Lathyrus sativus | reverse complement strand
AGTCCGAAGTCACAGGCGATAGACTGAAGGAAATTGAGGCCGGCTTACCCACTCAACAGGTTGAATTGAGGCCACCATTTATAACGTGTGGGAGAAAGCGCGCTTCGCATATGTACCCATTGATGAATCCGTCTGTCTAAAGGAACAGAGTGTGTATACTCATTCAATTGCTTGCACCGGACATACTTGCTCTCGCAGTCTGTATCGCCCATCATTGTACTAAAGGTAAATAGGCTGAATATTAGACTGGTAATCTGATACACATGCAAGAGCTAACTGAAGTTAGAACCACAGCGGTACCTGCACACTCCAGTCCTACAAAACATAAACTTCAAGAGTGTTAATGCAAATACATAGTATCAATTTAACAACGAAAGCCATCACCACTACGATTTCAACAGCAAACAAGTTCTCACCTATTAAATGTTGTTAAACTTGAGGGTCGAAGTCAGGCAACCATTGTCGCCATCTGCAGCTATAGCAAAGGTCAATACCTATGTGTTTCCCACACCTGTTGAAGTCGAAGAAGCAAAACCAGCTGCAAATCATCAAATGCCTAATATATGAACATGAATACACAGGAAAAATAATATCACATAGATGAGGCATACTTGGTGTTACAGACATCCTAACCCTCTCTTCCAATCAGTCCCTGCACGACTAGAAACCAATTACAGAAAGTGAGTTACCATATAATCAAGCAAGCAATGATGAAGCCCAAGACCTTCGCCACCTGTACCTGCCACATCAGAAAGTAACGGTTAGAGGATATTCTCTGAAGATAGGATATGCTATTCAGAACCAAATCGAATCCAATTTCCGGATTAAAGAAAATCACAAGATTGGAATGTCATTTAATTGGGTCATTACTACAATCGGTAAAAAAAAAGGAAAGTTTCAAACATGATTGGTACCCAATTTGGAAAATCCCAATCAGTAATCAAATCAGTATTCAAGACTTTTAATCAGATTCTGAAGCAAAAATCTCAAACGTAGAGCCTATATAAGAAGATCGAGGCTACAAGAAACGAGAGGACGATAGCATTCAGCATACACAAAAACACCATTTCACAAATTCAAAACCCCAGTTCGCAGAAACCACACAAAAATTCCAAACTGAAACCCTATAGACCGAAGAGAGCGGAAAACTTATCTTTTCCACCGCCTAAACCTTCAAAGCCTACGACGCCACCTTCACGAGATCATCCCCGCAAACATCAAACCGTCAACGCCGAAAACCGCCACTACCGTCAACCGCGAGCAGCCCACCTTTCGCATCCTCACCGCCTTCGGACCTGCGAAAAGAAGCACATCAGATCGTGAGGATTTTCTTCTAACATTTTAACTTTATGTTTGTTTGTTTTAGATTCATGCAGAAAATAGAGAAGAAGAAGAGAGAGCAACAATCGGAGAAGGCGCGAGAAGAAGAAAAAAGGATTCTCGAAGGAGAATCGCGAAATCGAGAGAGGGAAGAAGAGACGGCGCGGGGAAGGGAACCGATTGGGGAATTAGGGTTTTTTCTCATTTTTGCTTTTGTTTGCTTTTATTAAATGTATAGTTACTGCACACCACACACACACCTCCCTCACTACACGTTAAACACCATTAATCACCTAATCACTTATAACTAAAACCAACCTTAATCTTTTTAATCACAACTATAATCAATCTTTTTAATTAAACTAATAATCCTTTAAAATCAACCGTTTAAATAAATAATTTATGATTAGTAGTTTTTTTAAACAAATAATATATCCTTTTTGCTTTAAAAAATTACTTCGCACTTAAAACAACTTTTAAATTGAATTATAATAAACCCTCTTATCAAAACACTATTTTAATTAATTAACTTGTTAATATGCTATTTATTAAATCTTTTTAAAAAAAAAAATAATTTATCTCATCAATTAATAGTCTTTTTATAAATGATATAAATTGTTCGTATTCTCACAAACACCATTTTATAATTTAATCTTAATCAACCTTTATTTTAATAATAATTATATAAAAAAAAAACCTTTAATAAATCCTATTTATTTAAAATCAATTCACATCCAAAAATCTTTTTTTGCTAATAAAAATTAAATTAACTTTTTTTTAAAATCAACTCCATCAAATCTAACCTTTTATTAAAACCAATAATCAACTACCTAAAAAAACAAATTAACATCGTAATAAAATCAATCGTGCACCTCACGACACATTCCACTCTCACACACTTCCAGCGCTTTCATGCGTATGTGTATGGTTTACATTTTTGCAATTTATCTGCCTATCGCAATTTACATTATCGTACTTATATCATCACATCGCATTCCGTCCAAAGGAAAAACCTACACATAATTCAACGTTGTGTGTAGTTGCACATCATAAGCATCATATTCCCCTCGATCCTTGAGTCCATTCAAGTTGATCGCTTAGGATAGGACCTACCCCATAGGAAGGACCTTAATCTTCACAACATAGAAACAAACAATCAAACACAATACAAACTTTTCAAACACATTTAGAGAAAAGATGTTAATCATCTTAAGTGAGATATAATCTCCACCCCCACAACAATACAATCAAACATGTAGGGACTTTGCCTTAAGAACGACAAAGGCATGCTTGGCGACCATCCGAGTATGTAAGACCTTTTCTTAAGACGATGCAAAGACCATTTCCTACAATCTCCCTTACATTGTGGCGGTTATCTCTCCCTTAAAATGAAGACTCGTCTCTTCTCCTAGACCCAATCAAAACAACTACCCTAAACCCGTAGGAACTTTGACCACAGTCAAAGAGCTCCTCTAACCCTTTAGGGTGAACTACAAAATACTCTGATTCCACTCCCGTAAGGATATGTAGGCACAAGGTGCGATACCTTATCGAGTATACTTAGAAATAAACCCCTAGGGTCTTTTCATCCCTTAAGCAGATAACACATAGCAATAAACAATATAAAAACAAGAGGTTCCTGTAGAGTACTACAGAAACTTAGGATGCTAGCACCTTCCCTAAGTTTAACCGACCCCCGAACCTATAAACTCTCTTAACCTTGCATTTGCATCGCATTGTGGGAATTTCGATCTTTATCCCTTCCTTTGGACAAATCAAAGTTCGGTTGCAAAAAATGAATTAAAGATTCAAACTAATTAATAGTTTGGTATCCAAATTTCACCGCGACAGAAATGGCGACTTCACTGGGGAGATCTCAGTGGGTCTCCCTATCTTGTTTTATTTCTTTATTGTTTTTATATTTGCTTATATTTGCTTATTTGTTTACTTGCTTATTTGTTTGTATTCTTGGGTTGATACTCCTGAGTGGTGAGACAAAGTCCTACACCCGGACTTGAGAGAACTTAAGATAGGATAGTGATATGTTCAAAGAGGCTTATAGGAGGTAGAATCCCGACCAAGCTGACTTGAAAATCACGCTCAATTGAGGCCCTCTCGAAAATTGTATTGTTGAACGAGTCTTTAATCGTGAAAACATGCACTATATTCGATGTTGGAGCCTATGATATTGAGGACCGTAGTTACCTTAACCCCACTTTGGCCTTTATTAGGATGTAGTGCGGGACTATGAGGGGGTACCCCCGAAATAGTGCTACGCGATGCTACACTCAAAAGAAGTTCTCTTGAGAATATTATTAACCCCCGAGTACTTGGGAAGTTGATAATATCCGAAAGATGGGCTAATGACTTTGGGAACCTTATTAGAACCTTGTTCTACAGGTATAAACAACATTTAGTCCTTAAACCTTTGGGAAGGGTACACCTTTACTCCATGCTCGTTGCAAACCTAGGGCATCCCTTGTTTGTTTATCTTTATTGTCCTTATGTGAATACTTGTGTTTGTTGCATTCATAAAGCATCATACCGCATTGAACTTCATGGGATTTACCTTTTGTTTATGAATATTGTAGGGTATTATGGACCCCAATAGAAGACACACTCTGAAATACACTTTTAAAAGTCCCAAGTTGGATGACCTAAAGAAGTTGGTGACCCTGATTGAAGACCAAGAGAGATTCAAAAGCAAGTATGGGAAGCTGATATCCTTATTGAGTCGACAAGTGGATGAAGGACTCCTGTCCACTTTGTTGCAATTCTATGATCCACTGTACCATTGCTTCACGTTTTCAGACTTCCAACTATTGCCTACGTTGGAAGAATACTCCTTTTTGGTTGGTTTACCCATCTTAGAAGAGTCTCCTTTCCCTTTCCTGGAAAAGGACCCTGATGAAAGAGAAATTGCTAAGGCCCTTTGCCTAAAGGTATCGGATGTCAAGGGAAATCTGACTAGTAAAGGCAATCTTTTTGGTTTGACTACAAAGTTTTTAATCAGTAAAGCAATGTTTTATGCCGACTATACGAACAAGGCTCCGTTCGAGGCGATCTTTGCCTTGCTTATTTATGGAGTATTTTTGTTCCCAAGTTTTGAAGGGTTCGTTGATCTCAACGCAATTAAGATCTTTTTGAAGAACAACCCAGTACCAACCCTACTGGGTAATGCTTACCATTCTGTACACCTCCGAAATTCATATGGTGGAGGAATGATCACCTGCTGTGTACCCCTACTCTACAAGTGGTTTATTTCGCACTTGCCGAGGTCTACTTCCTTTTTAAGTCTCGATAGGGGGCTTTGGTCTCCCCGAGTTATGGCACTGACCCATTCAGATATCATTTGGTACAACCGGGTATATGATGGAACTTTGATCATTGATAGTTGTGGCGACTTTGCTAATGTGCCATTACTCAGCTTTAATGGGGGAATCAGTTACAATCCGGTCTTAGCTCGTCGACAATTGGGATTTCCATTGAAGGAGCCACCTAAGAGTGTCCAGGTAGAGAATATCTTCTTTAGGGAAGACCAGGAACTCCTAAACAAGGTTTTAGTTGCATGGAACCACTTACACAGGAAAGGGAAAGAAAGCCTTGGGAAGCTTAATTGTGTATCTTTAGAACCCTACCTTCGATGGGTCAGAGAAAGGGCGATCAAGCTGAAGATGCCCTATTCCCGTCAAGATCCCATAGCTCCACGGAGGGAGCCCACTTACGTCTTTATGTCCGAAGCTGAGAAGTTAGAAGTATCCTTAAGGAAGTCTCAGCATGAGCTGGAATCGTGGAAGAATAAGTACCATGTGGCAGTGGCAGAAAGCGATGAGTGTCAAAAGCAGAAGGCTGAACTTCAGAAGGAGAGGGATGAATTCCGGAAACAACTACAATTAAAGGATGAAGAACTACTCCCCTATAAGAAGAGGAAGGTCATGGAGGATTTATTTTTCTCCGACCCGCAGTGCGCTATTTGGAAGATAATTGTAGACAACCTTATCCGTGAGAAGACGCAACTCGAAGAGCAGCTCAAGCAACAGAATTCGAAACTTCTTTAGCGTCTTTACTAGCTTTTATTTAGCTTTTACTTGGGACTTTTAAAAGCAATAATTTGTATTCCGTTTTGAAATTAATTAAAAAACGTTTTCTTTTGTTATAATGCTTATAAATAGTTGGGGATCCCATGAAGTCTTACTCATTTGCATTTTTACATAAGCATAGCATTCATTTGCATTCCAGGGTCTTACTCTTGCTTCATCTCCGCAGAACAAGCTGAATCGCCGATACAACACTCGAGCCAATCAACGTCAGAAGATGGATCAGCTAGAACAAGAGAACAGAGTGCTACGTGATGAAGTTGCAAGTATGAAAGAAAGTTTGGAGAAGTTGAATGGCTTGGTAGAAGCTTTGTCCAGTCAAATCTCGATCAACAACCAGGAAGTTCCAAGGACTGTTGTACCTGAAATGACACCAACACCGATCCCAGTGGTGTCTTCTGTTGCCGAAATATCTTACAGCATGCCTCAAGGTTTCCCGTGGGGGATGTCTCCTAATTTCTTCTCGACCAGCTACCGGCCGTCCGTATCTGAGACCCCTGTTGTGACCACTGTTCAAACTGCTCCTGTCGTCTCTGCTGTGATGACTACTGCACCTCCGCAGGTGAATACTGTCCCGTATATTCTGGACGAACCAATTCTACATGGGTCACCGACCGAAACCGTGGGTTTAGAAGAGAAAATGGATGGATTCCAAGACCAGTTTTCTGAAATACAAAAGGAATTAAGAGCCCTTCGTGGAAAAGATTTATTTGGTAAAAGTGCTTCTGAGCTATGTTTGGTGCCGAATGTTAAAGTCCCACCGAAGTTCAAAGTTCCTGATTTCGAAAAGTACAAGGGGAACACCTGCCCTCAAAGCCATCTCATTATGTACGCCAGGAAGATGTCTGCCCAAACTGATAACGATCAACTACTCATTCACTATTTCCAAGACAGTTTGACAGGCGCCGCGCTCAAATGGTATATGGGGTTGGACAGTACAAAGATTCGGACTTTCAATGATCTGGGAGGGGCCTTTATCAAGCAGTATAAGTACAATGTGGACATGGCACCCGACCGAGATCAGTTGAGAGCAATGACACAGAAGGATAAGGAGAACTTCAAAGAGTATGCCCAACGTTGGCGCGAGTTGGCCGCACAAGTCACGCCACCGTTAGAAGAAAAAGAGATGACCAAGATCTTTCTGAAAACTCTGGGTCCTTTCTTTTATAAGAAAATGGTAGCCAGCGCCCCCAGTGACTTTACTGAAATGGTCAACATGGGAATGCGTTTAGAAGAAGGTGTTCGCGAGGGAAGGCTGACCAAAGAAGAAATTGCTCCTAAGAGGTATGGGAGCGGTTTCGCAAAGAAGAAGGAACAAAGTGTGAATGCTATTCAAAGAGGACAATTCAGAAGGAGATACATGCCACCACATCAGGTTGCAGCAGTGTCTCCAGTGTTTAATGCTCCGGCTTATCAGCTACAGTCTCCACAATCCTATCAACAGCCTCAGTCTCCCGCTGCTCAACAACCCCAGCTTCAGCAGAGTCCACAGAATCCTCAGCAGAATCGGCCACCTAGCAATCAGGGTCGTGTGTACCGAAGAATAAATTTTGATCCAATCCCAATGACATATACCGATTTATTCCCCACCTTGATCAAAAAGGGCCACATTCAGACGAAAGCTCCGCCTCCAGCTCCCATGAATCCTCCCCCTTCTTATAGAGCTGACAAGTTTTGTCCTTACCATCAGGGTGCTCCAGGGCATGATATCGAGAATTGTTTCGGCCTGAAGATGGATGTCCAGAGGCTACTTAAAAGAGGGATCTTGTCTTTTAGGGATTCCGACCGAATGTACAGAAGAACCCATTACCACCGCATGGTTCACCCTCTGTCAATATGGTTGAAGTTTGTGCAGAAAGCGAAGATCAAGAAGTTTCAAGCGAGAAAGCTGAAGAAGTCTGTGTCATAGTACCCCACTTTAAAGAGGTGGAACGTATCGAGATCGTTTACAATAGCAGGAAGCCAACTGTTACTCCGCTGATAATCAATGTGCCTGGACCTGTCCCTTATACCTCTAGTAAGGCCATCCCATATAGATATAATGCTACTATGTTGGAGGATGGGAAAGAAGTGCCTTTGCCCACCATACCCTCAATCGTCAATATTGCAGATGTTAGTAGAGTGACAAGAAGCGGGCGAATCTACCCGACCGTGCCACCGAAAGAAAAAGAGGTTTTGTCCGAACCATCAGGCTCAAAAGACCCGAATGTGGGGCAATCTGGTGGGTCCAACCTGTCCAACTCTGATGAATGCTTGAAGATAATCAAACGAAGCGAGTATAAGGTTGCAGATCAGCTTTTGCATACCCCATCAAAGATTTCTGTGCTACAATTGTTGATGAGCTCCGAGGCCCATAGAGAAGCACTTCAGAAGATTTTGGAACAAGCCTATGTTGAGCAGGATGTGACTATGGAACAATTCGATAACATCATTGGCAGTATTACTTCGAGTGATAATCTGGGTTTCAATGAAGGTGATCTCCCGGAGGAAGGAAGAAAACACAATATGGCTTTGCACATTTCTGTGAACTGCGGAAATGACTCCCTGTCCAGTGTGCTGGTTGACACCGGATCGTCTCTAAACGTAATGCCTAGGACCACCTTATCTAAGCTGTCATATCAGGGATCGCCAATGAGGCCGAGTCACGTTATTGTCAAAGCTTTCGATGGGTCAAGGAAAACAGTAATTGGAGAGGTTGATTTGCCTATGACTATTGGACTACAAACTTTCACGATCCCGTTTCAGGTCATGGACATTCGTGCCGCCTATAGCTGTCTGCTAGGGAGGCCATGGATACATGAAGTCGGAGCAGTTACTTCTACCCTGCATCAGAAGTTAAAGTACGTTTTTGAGGGGAAAATAGTCACGGTTTGTGGAGAAAGAGCTTTGGTAGTAAGCCACTTGTCATCATTCTCGTACGTCGAAGCTGAAGAGGAAATTGGCACACAGTTTCAAGCTCTGTCCGTTGCAGGTGAGAACATTCAGAGAGCTCAGACATCCATGTCATCGTTCAAAGACGCACAGCGAGTAGTGAACAGTGGTCACCAGTCAATGTGGGGAAAGGTTTTGTCTTTGCCAGAGAACAAGAACAAGGAGGGCCTCGGTTTCACCAGCAGTTCTGTCCACCAAGGCACCAAGAACCAAGGATTCCCATTGATCAATGAAGTGTTCCGTAGTGGAGGAATTTCCCACCACCCTCAGGTTAATGCTGTGTTAAAAGATGAACTCGAGGGCTATATATCAGACGGTTCTACAAGGTCCTCCATTCCTTATGAAGACTACGAGCCCTATATGGAAGATCCAGGTTACGTGTCAGATGATTTCGACTATACCTTTGGAGTTTATGCCATCACTGAGGAAGAGCCGGCTGAAGAAATCCCGGACTTTGTGACTCCAGGCGTCGTGGTCAAGAATTGGAGTGTGGTTGAAGTTCCTACCGCCATTCATATATCTAAGTAAAGCATTTGTTTAAATTTTTCGCTCTGCCCAAGGCGAAACTGCATTTAGTAGGGCATACTTTCAATAATTCCCTTTGCTCTGCCCAAGGCAAAGGTGACTTTGTTGGGCATGTCTTTTCGGTTTTGCTATCATCAATAAACTATTTTCATTTACATCTTTTTATTTTATTCACGATGATTGGAAAATGATAAGTAGCATCTCGCGTACACAATGTCCACTTTACAAAAAAAAAAAAAAAACTTATTAAAAATCACGTCACTTGCGCAGATTGCTACACAAATTACAACCTGGGAATAATGATCCGCTACCTCTTCCGAATTTTGAGTTCCCTGTGTATGAAGCCGAGGATGAAGAAGATGGTATTCCGGAAGAAATTATTAGATTGCTTGAGAAAGAAGAAGAAGCTATCCGACCTCATCAAGAGCCGGTGGAGATAATCAACTTGGGATCTGAAGAAATCCGTAGAGAAGTGAAAATTGGAGCCCTGCTCAAGCCAGAGGTGAAGAAACAGTTGGTTGATTTGCTTGGAGATTTTGTTGATGTGTTTGCTTGGTCATATCAGGACATGCCCGGTTTAGACACAGCTATAGTGGAGCATCATTTACCTTTAAAGCCAGAGTGCCCGCCAGTAAAGCAGAAGCTTAGAAGGACCCGACCTGACATGGCCCTAAAGATTAAGGAAGAGGTGCAGAAACAGATTGATGCAGGTTTCCTTGTCACTGCCGAGTATCCGCTATGGTTAGCTAACATTGTACCTGTCCCGAAGAAGGATGGTAAGGTTCGCATGTGTGTAGACTACCGGGATTTGAATAAAGCCAGTCCGAAAGATGATTTTCCGTTACCACACATTGACATTTTGGTAGACAGTACTGCAAGATACGAGGTGTTCTCCTTCATGGATGGTTTCTCAGGCTGCAACCAGATTAGAATGGCTCCCGAGGACAGAGAGAAGACGTCATTTATCACGCCTTGGGGCACCTTTTGTTACAGAGTTATGCCATTTGGGTTGAAGAATGCAGGGGCAACATATCAAAGAGCTATGACTACTCTGTTCCATGATATGATGCACAAGGAGATTGAGGTGTATGTAGACGATATGATAGCCAAGTCAAAAACCGAAGAGGATCATGTTAAGCACCTGGCTAAGCTGTTCGTTCGTCTGAGAGAATACAAACTTCGTCTGAACCCCAACAAGTGTACATTTGGAGTGCGATCCGGGAAATTATTGGGTTTTATCGTCAGCCAAAAAGGGATCGAAGTGGACCCTGACAAAGTAAAAGCTATCCGAGAAATGCCTGCTCCCGCCACTGAGAAACAAGTCAGAGGATTCCTAGGGCGTTTGAACTACATATCCAGGTTTATATCCAACATGACTGCTACATGTAAACCTATTTTTAAGCTTCTGAGGAAGGAACAAGGGTACGTTTGGACTGAAGATTGTCAAAGGGCTTTTGATAGTATCAAAGAGTACTTGCTCAAACCACCTATCCTGATACCACCGGTTGAAGGGCGTCCTTTGATTATGTATTTGACTGTTCTAGAGGATTCAATGGGTTGCGTACTCGGTCAGCGGGATGAAGCCGGAAAGCAAGATCATGTCACGTATTACCTGAGCAAGAAATTTACTGATTGTGAAACCAGATACACTATGCTAGAGAAGACTTGCTGCGCTCTAGCGTGGGCCGCTAAGCGTTTACGCCAGTATATGTTGAACCACACTACCTGGTTAGTTTCAAAGATGGATCCCATCAAGTATATTTTTGAGAAGCCCGCCTTGACTGGGAGAATTGCCAGATGGCAGATGTTATTGTCCGAGTACGATATCGAGTACCATACTCAGAAAGCTATTAGAGGAAGTGTTTTGGCTGATCACCTGGCTCACCAACCTATTTCGGATCATCAACCCTCAAATGATGACTTTCCTGATGAAGATGTCATGTTCCTAAAGATGAAAGACTGTGAAGAACCCGTACATGGTGAAGGGCCAGAGCCAGGCTCTCAATGGGGTTTAATCTTTGATGGAGCTGTCAACGCTCATGGAAAAGGGATAGGTGCCGTTATTGTGACTCCTCAAGGGACTCATTTCCCATTCACCTCCAGATTAACATTCCAGTGTACTAATAACGAGGCTGAGTACGAAGCATGTATTATGGGTCTTGAAGAAGCAATCGATTTGAGAATCAAGAATCTAGATGTGTTTGGTGATTCTGCAGTAGTAATCAACCAAATCACCGGAGAATGGATAACTCGACATGATAATTTAGTCCCATACAGGGATTATGCTAGAAGATTATTACCGTTCTTTGATAGGGTTGAATTTCATCATATCCCTCGCGATGAGAACATAATGGCAGACGCATTGGCAACTCTGGCCTCGATGATTGTAGTGAACTTTTGGAACGAGTGTCCTCGGATCGAAGTGAAACGCCTTGACAGACCTGCCTACATCTTTGCTGTCGAAGGAGTTAAGGATGATAAACCTTGGTACTATGACATCGAAGTGTTTCTTAGAACTCAAGAATATCCTCTGGGGGCTTCCAACAAAGACAAGAAAACTTTGAGAAGGTTGGCCGGAAATTTTCTTTTAAGTAACAATGTGTTGTACAAACGGAATTTTGACATGGTTTTGTTGAGATGTGTTGACAAGCAAGAAGCGGATATGTTAATGTCGGAAATTCACGAAGGATCTTTTGGCACTCATGCCAACGGACATGCCATGGCTAAGAAACTTTTAAGGGCTGGTTATTATTGGATCACAATGGAATCAGATTGCTACAAGTTTGCCAGAAAGTGTCACAAGTGCCAGGTTTACGCGGACAAAATACACGTCCCTCCAACTTCCTTGAATGTTATCTCTTCCCCGTGGCCGTTCTCTATGTGGGGAATCGATATGATTGGAATGATAGAGCCGAAAGCATCTAATGGACACCGATTCATCTTGGTAGCCATTGACTATTTTACCAAGTGGGTCGAAGCGGTTTCCTATGCCAACGTAACCCGACATGTGGTCGTCAAATTTATCAAGAATCAGCTTATTTGCCGATATGGTGTGCCAAGCAGAATTATTACAGACAATGGTTCCAATCTAAATAACAAAATGATGAAAGAGCTGTGTGAAGAGTTCAAGATCGAGCATCACAATTCCTCCCCTTACAGACCAAAGATGAATGGGGCTGTTGAAGCCGCCAACAAAAACATTAAGAAGATCATTCAGAAAATGGTGGTTACCTACAAAGATTGGCACGAAATGCTCCCCTTTGCCTTACATGGATATCGTACGACGGTACACACATCAACTGGGGCAACTCCATTTTCGCTCGTCTACGGTATGGAAGCAGTACTACCAATAGAAGTTGAGATCCCTTCTATGAGAATTTTAGTAGAGGCAAAATTATCAGAGGCAGAATGGTGTCAGAACAGGTATGATCAGTTGAACTTAATCGAAGAAAAGAGGCTGGCGGCGCTATGCCACGGGCAGCTGTACCAGCAGAAGATGAAAAAGGCGTTTGACAAAAAGGTTCGACCCCGGATATTCAGGGAGGGTGACCTTGTGCTCAAGAAGATCCAATCTTTCCTCACTGGCATCAGAGGAAAATGGACTCCGAATTATGATGGACCGTATGTAGTCAAAAGGGTCTTGAACGGAGGCGCTTTGATGTTGGCAACGATGGATGGGGAGGAAATCACTCGCCCCGTAAATACGGATGCTGTCAAGAAATACTTTGTTTAGGAGGAGCAGAACATTATTCCCTCTATGTAATCAATATCATTTTCCAACACTGTAATATCGGGTCACGCTTTTCCGCTGCCCGCCGCTCAATAAAAAGTTTTCCCTTTATTAAATCTATGATCTTGATAGCAAAATCCTAACTGATTCAAAACCTTTTCAAAATTTGCTTTACTTGATATACGAATAGCGAGAGGATGACCGCCAATGCTCACCCTTATTCGCAGAAAGATGACTAGACTATCAACACTTGTGCCATCCGAGAATGGAGATCACTCTCGTTCGAAGGACCTGCGGAGATAGGGCTCGAGCATTTCCCCGTGCATTATGCTGTGTCCCTCTCGACTTGTCAGCGCAAACATGAGCATACGCATATCATATAAGTAGATAGCATAACATTGACATTTTGCGCATCCTTTGTTTGTTTTATTTCTATCTCTTCAAGTGCGGTTCACCCCTGGGTATTCGGGCGCGTCTTACTCTTTCCAAATAGAGTTATCAGCCCTAAGCAAAAAAAACTCAGTATTTCCATTTCCCCACGAAGTTCGATCCTTGTGGAAGACAGTTTGTTTCAGTACATTCCCATTGGAGTTTATACCTCTATGGTTGAGTCTTGCTTGACAGTTTCTCTTCGGTTGTTTCCCGAATTGAACTTCGGTCTTTGACAATCACACTATGAACATCTCCAGCTTTTGAACATGGACCAAAAGTGCATTTTGCACTTTGACATTATGAGGATCACCATTTGAAGACACAACATTTCTTCAACAACATTACAAGACTTCCTCAACAACTTACAACTAAATGACAGAAGATCTCTTTATTTGAGCAACTCGTTTTGGGCAGATATATTCTCAAAACGACAAACAACAATATTCATCAAGACAATCTGTCCTCCTCAGTGGACTATTTCAAGATTATCAAAACAAAGTACATTACAGGTACTTCCCCATTTGAGGATTTATGCTACTACAATTTCACATTTCTTTTACAATTACAGCAGAGGTACCTCAAAATGATTTTCCTCAGAGAGTTCATTACGAGTACTATCAATGACATATCTCCTTACAAGAGGACACTCCACGTATCAACCGGTTTACAACTCTTTTGATGATCCCCGGTGCACATTCTACAAATTGCCGATTCAATACAAATTGCATCTGCAATTACAAGCACAAAATTACATATACAAAATTCTACAATTACAGATTACATCTACAACATTTACATCAACAAATTCTACAGTTCTACAATTTTCAACATACAATCTACAATGACACTATGGCTCACAGCCGAACAATCTACGTCAACATTACAATTTACACCTACAGTTACATCTACAATCAACGAATTTACGACCCCTCTTTGAAGACGCTCTCGCGAGTTTTCATCATTTTGGGAAGAAACCGAGACCAGCTTATGGTTCCCATACCATAGAGCAAGGGGAAGTTTGAAATCTGAAACCGAGACCAGCTTATGGTTCCCATACCATGGAGCAAGGGGAAGTTTGAAATCCGAAACCGAGACCAGCTCATGGTTCCCATACCATGGAGCAAGGGGAAGTTTGACATCAGAGACTGAGACCGGCGCATGACTCCCATATCATGATGCTCGGGGAAGCTCAACAACTACAACAATATCTACAACTGCAATGACATCGAAGGCCGAGACATGCTCATGGTCCCCGTACCATGATGCCAGGAGAGGTTATACATTTTACTGTTTCAGCGGAGTTACAAAATAATAAAATAAAAAAAAAGAGATCCATTTTGAGTTACTATTGACCACCACCTCGGTAGCAAAAGTATCCTTCGATCACAAATTGTCAAAATCACCGCATCCCTGATGCATGAGTTACCGTTGCACGTTTGGAGATTTTCCATGAGTGATTGCCCATGTCCTCGTAGGGTCCCGCCTTGTTGGATCTGTTACTCTTCTGTCTAGCATGTCGTACCCAGTTATACCCCTGTGGCGCTCTTTCTCCACAGGATCTTTGGTCTTGCATTTTCGCATCATTGCACATCATTCGCATTCGATGGTTTCTTAAGGCCAAAAATTCGCGCAGTGTTTGTATTTAAGTCCCTCCTATCTCGTCGAGATGGAAATTTCAATCTCCATATCTCCGGATAGAAGTAACTTAAATAGGGGCATCTGTTGCACCCTAATTTTTGACCACAAGATACCACCTCTTTTCGCGCATTTTTTTTTTCTACTATTATTTGACTTTATTTTAATATTTTATATCTATGTGACTAACCAACTTGTGCAGATGCAGTAAATTCCAAGCGAAAATAACACACATTCCCACAAATTTAAATGCTTCAAGGTGTGATTAATTGAGTCTGATTTAGCAAGCTGGATCCAGGCCAAAGAGTCAAAGTAGTAATTTGGACCAAAGTATTTCAAGCCTGGTGGTGACGTGGTACCGTCCCGAGAACATTATCCCCTGATAAGGTGCAATAATGTCCGAGTATAGATAACTACACCAAAGTATCACAAGGACGTAACTAGCTCAGTCGATGCTCAACAGTTCTCTATTCAAGAGCCCGAGCCTAATCTAAGGAACATCACAAGTTTAACTCGGCATCAAGAGTGTGCTAGCCACTTCCAAGACTTCTCAAGAAGCTTTTATTTGAGGGCTAATCTTGTTTCAACATCAAGTTTCAAGAAGTACAACATCCTTTAAGAAGAATGCAAAGCTAAGAGATTTTTCTTCAAATTAAATGGAGTCTGAGTTATTAAGAACATTCAAGTTATTACGAGAAGCTACTTAGTGCATTAAGGCTCATGAATTGTTCGTGATCAAAGCTAATTTGATTAATACATAGGGAATATCCGTGCTGGATCTCTAAGGAAAAGTCACCTTAAGCACTATGGTAGGACTTCGCGCATGTGGTAGGGTCTGGGCGTTGTTTATTAATGTCCTGGCTGTATTCAAGTGATATTGATGTATACTGTTAAACTAATATGCTACGTTGGAACCCCACTGGTTTGGAAGACATTATATCGAAGTTTGTTCACATTACTTAAATTCAAGCAGCCCATACAGAGCAGGTTCAAAAGGTCCTGACCTTCCTATGCCAGAACTCAAACGTGCCATTATATACAAAATCTAATACACTGACAATACAACTCTGGTCATTAAAGCAACAAGTACATAACAAATGGATGTTTAAATTCGAAAGGCTCGCATAACCAAGTCAGTTTATCATATGGAAAGCAGGAGTATGCAAATGCTCGTTGACATCTTCGTGAATTACGACTCCGATCTTGAGGTGCCAAGTTCTTTGGAACAAACGGTTATAACTCTGTCCGAATAGCTCAAGGGACTCAAATACCGATCCAGGTTCGCTTGCCTCTTCTCAAACAGTTTCAGCTAGAGTTTCGTCATTTCAAGGCCTGGTTTTCGCATCTGTGGTAGCCCGTGTCTCTGGTATGGTCTTCCTACTTCCACTCTGCGCCGAATATGCCCCACGCGGTTGTACCTGTATAATGAGAAGAAAGCATGAAGTTAACCACCGCATTTGGTTCCAGACAACGACAACAACATTCAATAAATCAGTAAAGCAACCTAACAAATTTACATCAGCGGCAGCCAAGTTCGTTGCGCTGAGATATGCAGAAACTACAAACATCAGCAACAACAGTTAATACTTTCATGACAGCAGGCAACTTATCAGGCATGCATCAAAGAAGGCAAGGATTCTATACAGCAGGACATATGTGCATTGCACACCCAACTGATAACCATGTTCTGCACCAAGAAAGTTAGTGAGCGGGCACAATGTCTTACGCACGAATTGGCAACAGCCAGCATCCAAAGCGCATCAGACAAACGGATCTATTCCCCACTCAGCCCAACACCAATATGGAAATAAACATGAAAACTCCCATCAATGGAATACTACCCAATGCTGGAAATCTGACAGCTCAATTAAAGCTTCTGATGATAATCTGCAGCTTTTGGAGCAGACTTTCCCAATGATCAGTGCGTAAATTGAATGTATGAATGCAGACCCCTGCCAACTGCATAAGCCACAACTACAGCTTACAACCTACATCGGGCATAAATCATAAACAGCCAAGATTAGTCAACAACAATAACAGCATAACAGGCATAACAGGTCAAATTAGCGAAACAAAACTGTTACACCTTTTCCAAATTCTGCAACGTCCTGCATTTGTATGATACACCAGGCGAGTAAACTTGAGAGATGTGACCAAGTGGCAACTCGCAAAGATGCAGCTCCAACTGCTATCGACACGGCTTTGAGCATATCTTCCCGACTTGCATTTATGATGAAGGATGCAATCATCAGCCAGCAGCAAGTCTTTGTCTCTGCGTGCGTAAAACCGGTAAATCAGGCATTGGCATGATGTTTTGGGGAAATAGAAAATTAAGGCACAACTCAGACTATGCAACAGGAGTAGTTGCTCCCACAGTATACTCACTATCCATGTTGACGACAAAAAAAATACATATGGCAACTCTATTCGCAATTGCCTTCTTATGGTAGATCTTGCTGGAAGCGAAAAAGTGGACAAGTCCGAAGTCACAGGCGATAGACTGAAGGAAATTGAGGCCGGCTTACCCACTCAACAGGTTGAATTGAGGCCACCATTTATAACGTGTGGGAGAAAGCGCGCTTCGCATATGTACCCATTGATGAATCCGTCTGTCTAAAGGAACAGAGTGTGTATACTCATTCAATTGCTTGCACCGGACATACTTGCTCTCGCAGTCTGTATCGCCCATCATTGTACTAAAGGTAAATAGGCTGAATATTAGACTGGTAATCTGATACACATGCAAGAGCTAACTGAAGTTAGAACCACAGCGGTACCTGCACACTCCAGTCCTACAAAACATAAACTTCAAGAGTGTTAATGCAAATACATAGTATCAATTTAACAACGAAAGCCATCACCACTACGATTTCAACAGCAAACAAGTTCTCACCTATTAAATGTTGTTAAACTTGAGGGTCGAAGTCAGGCAACCATTGTCGCCATCTGCAGCTATAGCAAAGGTCAATACCTATGTGTTTCCCACACCTGTTGAAGTCGAAGAAGCAAAACCAGCTGCAAATCATCAAATGCCTAATATATGAACATGAATACACAGGAAAAATAATATCACATAGATGAGGCATACTTGGTGTTACAGACATCCTAACCCTCTCTTCCAATCAGTCCCTGCACGACTAGAAACCAATTACAGAAAGTGAGTTACCATATAATCAAGCAAGCAATGATGAAGCCCAAGACCTTCGCCACCTGTACCTGCCACATCAGAAAGTAACGGTTAGAGGATATTCTCTGAAGATAGGATATGCTATTCAGAACCAAATCGAATCCAATTTCCGGATTAAAGAAAATCACAAGATTGGAATGTCATTTAATTGGGTCATTACTACAATCGGTAAAAAAAAAGGAAAGTTTCAAACATGATTGGTACCCAATTTGGAAAATCCCAATCAGTAATCAAATCAGTATTCAAGACTTTTAATCAGATTCTGAAGCAAAAATCTCAAACGTAGAGCCTATATAAGAAGATCGAGGCTACAAGAAACGAGAGGACGATAGCATTCAGCATACACAAAAACACCATTTCACAAATTCAAAACCCCAGTTCGCAGAAACCACACAAAAATTCCAAACTGAAACCCTATAGACCGAAGAGAGCGGAAAACTTATCTTTTCCACCGCCTAAACCTTCAAAGCCTACGACGCCACCTTCACGAGATCATCCCCGCAAACATCAAACCGTCAACGCCGGAAACCGCCACTACCGTCAACCGCGAGCAGCCCACCTTTCGCATCCTCACCGCCTTCGGACCTGCGAAAAGAAGCACATCAGATCGTGAGGATTTTCTTCTAACATTTTAACTTTATGTTTGTTTGTTTTAGATTCATGCAGAAAATAGAGAAGAAGAAGAGAGAGCAACAATCGGAGAAGGCGCGAGAAGAAGAAAAAAGGATTCTCGAAGGAGAATCGCGAAATCGAGAGAGGGAAGAAGAGACGGCGCGGGGAAGGGAACCGATTGGGGAATTAGGGTTTTTTCTCATTTTTGCTTTTGTTTGCTTTTATTAAATGTATAGTTACTGCACACCACACACACACCTCCCTCACTACACGTTAAACACCATTAATCACCTAATCACTTATAACTAAAACCAACCTTAATCTTTTTAATCACAACTATAATCAATCTTTTTAATTAAACTAATAATCCTTTAAAATCAACCGTTTAAATAAATAATTTCTGATTAGTAGTTTTTTTAAACAAATAATATATCCTTTTTGCTTTAAAAAATTACTTCGCACTTAAAACAACTTTTAAATTGAATTATAATAAACCCTCTTATCAAAACACTATTTTAATTAATTAACTTGTTAATATGCTATTTATTAAATCTTTTTAAAAAAAAAAATTAATTTATCTCATCAATTAATAGTCTTTTTATAAATGATATAAATTGTTCGTATTCTCACAAACACCATTTTATAATTTAATCTTAATCAACCTTTATTTTAATAATAATTATATATAAAAAAAAAAAACCTTTAATAAATCCTATTTATTTAAAATCAATTCACATCCAAAAATCTTTTTTTGCTAATAAAAATTAAATTAACTTTTTTTTAAAATCAACTCCATCAAATCTAACCTTTTATTAAAACCAATAATCAACTACCTAAAAAAACAAATTAACATCGTAATAAAATCAATCGTGCACCTCACGACACATTCCACTCTCACACACTTCCAGCGCTTTCATGCGTATGTGTATGGTTTACATTTTTGCAATTTATCTGCCTATCGCAATTTACATTATCGTACTTATATCATCACATCGCATTCCGTCCAAAGGAAAAACCTACACATAATTCAACGTTGTGTGTAGTTGCACATCATAAGCATCATATTCCCCTCGATCCTTGAGTCCATTCAAGTTGATCGCTTAGGATAGGACCTACCCCATAGGAAGGACCTTAATCTTCACAACATAGAAACAAACAATCAAACACAATACAAACTTTTCAAACACATTTAGAGAAAAGATGTTAATCATCTTAAGTGAGATATAATCTCCACCCCCACAACAATACAATCAAACATGTAGGGACTTTGCCTTAAGAACGACAAAGGCATGCTTGGCGACCATCCGAGTATGTAAGACCTTTTCTTAAGACGATGCAAAGACCATTTCCTACAATCTCCCTTACATTGTGGCGGTTATCTCTCCCTTAAAATGAAGACTCGTCTCTTCTCCTAGACCCAATCAAAACAACTACCCTAAACCCGTAGGAACTTTGACCACAGTCAAAGAGCTCCTCTAACCCTTTAGGGTGAACTACAAAATACTCTGATTCCACTCCCGTAAGGATATGT
>CAWUDS030001770.1:2500-25974 GCA_963859935.3 Lathyrus sativus | reverse complement strand
AAAAACCACAAGAATCAAAAAGTTAAAATTCTACCTACCATACTTTGACCAAAAGCCACAAAAATCACCAAACTTTGTTCTAAGCCTTTTCTTGAGGTTTTGATCATTCATACACCTCAGAAATAACATTACTCAGCTGTCCAAGCTATTAGCAACCATTGGAGACTCTTATTTTTACATATAGCATCATAAGTGGATTGTTACTTGAAGTTGAAGTAAGGACCAAGGCCAAGAAGTGAAGTAAGGGATCTCTGGTTTTCTCAACTATTCTAACTTGTTCAAAAGGGTCACCAAGAGGTATGTAACTAATCCTTATTGGCTTTTGCATCAATTTTCATATATTTGCATTTTGGAGTACTTTGGTGAATTTAGTAGCTCTGTACATCTTGTTGATTTTCATGATGTGTGTTCCCCTTGATGAATGATAAAGATTTTTGTGAATAGTAGCTCAAGTGTTTTTATGTTGACTTGGTGGTCATAATGTCCCAACAAGTTTGAGTAAGTAATTAATGTTAGTTGCTTGCTAGGGCATGAGTTTCATGAATTTTGCTAGGGTTGTTGGTTTGCTTTGTTCTGATGCATTTTATGTTCACAAATACAATCTTTGATTTGCCTCTGCCAAAGGTTTTAGCACTTGATCATTAGTTTTTCCTTTTCTTTCTTGGGACTGTTTTGATCTTTAATGAAGTTGTCAAATAAAACACAAAATTGTTAGTGGATTGTGGAGGTTCTATGTTAACTCTTAGATGAAGAATGAGGTAGTGTTTGACCTGTTCCTAGTTCCAGCATTTAAGAATGTGGAGCTGGTATTGTTGAGCTGAAGTTAATTCTTAGAGTAGATGAAATCTTGCTTTGAGGTCTGACTGGCCTGAGGGAAGGAGGATTGGAAGGGATGCAGTTTGAAGGAGGATGTTACCATTGTGTGGCAGGTCTGTTAGTATGGTGATGATTGTAGGTTAGCAAAGATTAAGGGTTGTTTCATCTCAAACCAGCACAACTCAGGGCATTCTGAGGGTAAGTGTAGATCAGCCTACTGCCACCAAGTTTGAAAAGGGCGTAGCTAGCAAGACCCCTTTGAGATTGTAGCTGCTGTCAGTTTTGATGGACAGGGAGGGAAATTTGTGGAAATAGCATTTTTGAGTTTGGTTAGGCAAGATCCATTCAGCCCTTGTGCTGACAGTCTGAAGTTTTGCCCTGATGTAGGAGTTGCAGCTAAAAGTCATGTTTTAAGTTTTTGGTTTGGATGACAGGTTTGAGTTTCATAAAAATGGTATGCTGATGCTTAAGAAATTGGCATGAGGCTTGAGTGCTACTTTTTCTCTTCCCCAAAGCCTCGGTCACCATTATTAACCTCAGGAGATTACTATTTTATTGAGGACAATGTGGATCTTGTCCTTGGATTTAAAATTTGTACCCTGCTGGCTGTAATAAGCATGAAATGTGGAGCCTTTGTTTCATTGGCAAAAAGCTGAAGTGAGGTCTCGGATTTGACTTATAGAACTAGTTGTGCTTAAATTTCAAATCAAGATTATTTGTGTAAATGGAAAGGTCTGTTGGTGCCTACTAGAGAATGTTTTTAGGAAGATTTTGGAGATGTCCCAAGGCAAGTTACCCTTTGAAGGGAGGCTATTAGGTAGAATTGGAAATTCACAACCTGTTGGAGTTGGGATCTTGGATATAGCCCTTTTGTCAAAACTGAGTTTGGTGTTGTACATCAATAACTAGTGTTGAGGCCTGAGGTACCACTTATGTCTGGACTGCTGCTGTTCCATTCATTGCAGCCAGGCCATTTTGTGCCTATTTAAGAAGTAGATAGCACCTAGATTTGTGGCTGCAGCATAACCTTTACCTAACTCCAATCTGCCCTGAACCTAGTAATGTGTGAGTCATATTGTCTACAGTTTTCTTTAAGAACTGTGTGTGTGCATTCAGTCTTGCTTTAACATGCTTGTAAATAAACTGATTTCCTTCACATACCACAAGGTGCTCAAAACTGCAACTCACACACTAACTTTATTTCTAGTGAATCTTTCACATGATATTTTCTGTTGAACTCTTCAAATACATCATATATAGTATGTTCATGCTTCTACTTAAAGGAGTTAACACTTAGATCATGTAGTAGGCATCATGATGCATTTTCTCCCATATGTCAAGCAACTCACATACCAGTTTTTACATGAGTTTGTTTTTCACCAAAATGATTTTTCTAACATCTCATATTCATCATTTAAAGTGTGTTTACATCATCATTTGACTCATAAACAAACTATCATGAGATATGCATCTCAAAATGCATTTTTACCATTTTTTGCACTCAACATGTAATTTTCATGAATCTATGGGCATTTTGTCCAATCTTTGCATCAACATTCTCAAAACCATATGTATGTGCTGTGTGTGTAGATCATTTAGCCAGAATTTGCATAGAACTTGAAATTGCCTTCTTCATGCACCTTCATTTTTGTACCAAAAGGCAATCAAAACAACATTTTTCAAAACAGATGGAATTGAGCTTTCTCATGTGCATAATCTCACTCAATAGGACATAACTGACATGTATGAATGTTTGATTTGATCTCCTTGTGTGTTAAATACTGAACTGTCATAGCATGCTCCTCATTTTGCCAATGTTGCATTTCATGTGCCATATCACAACACAACATGATTTGAGCACCACACACTATATGAATCACCTCCATCTCATCAGTGCATCCTGCTTGTATGTTGGATAGCCTCAAAACTGGTTGTGCCAAATTGCTCATCTCCAAATGTACTTCATTCTTGCATTTTTCCATGCCATATTCCATTTCTGTTTGAGTCAGGTTATTTTGAGATGACAAGATCATTACATGTTATGTTTGAATGTTGTGTATATGTTTAGTGTGGCTTAAGGATGCCCAGAATACTTGATAAAATCTCAAAATGCATTTCCTTCACATCAAGAACAGCTGCTATCGAGTTTTTCACCACAGTGAGAATTTTCAAAAATAACCACCATCATCATCTTCCTTGTTTGATTCTACCCCAAATCCATATAAATTTTGTTTCATTCCGATAAGCGGTTGGGAAGTTACGGTATAAAATGTATTTGGTTGGTTTATGTATTTTTGCCCAAGTATGAACTCATTTACCCTTATTAGTTATTAGGGGTGGCTTCATCAATGGATGTATAGCCACCCCAGTGGTAAGACCATGCGCCTTGTACCCTCTTGTCCTGAGTTCGACCCCTGAGGAGGGCAACTCTTTTGTATATTTTTGTTATTTTTCACACAAACTTTAAAAATTCGTATCTCACTCGTTTTTTTATCATTTTTCTCCCGTTCTTTTTTCATCGTGTTCATCTTTGAATTTATTTTCATACCATGTACTTTATTTTCATGTTTGACTATTTAATCACCTCTTTTTACTGTGTACAAGTTACGTGCGTTTCGCGTCCGTTTACGCATTTGCAGATGAATTTTCATGTGGTTCCGTTTGATTTTGTTTGTGAAAATTGTTTGTATTCATGTCCATACGTGCTAGTTAACATGCTAGGATTTTTATTTTTATTTATAACCATGTGTATCTCATCTCATCTGTTGACTGTATATAAACGCGATCTGTCGTTACAGTTCTCGTATTTTCATCTATGTTTAATCAATGTACTTTCATCCTTATCATCTCATACACTTGTTACCATGAAAATATCTTGTTATGTTGTTGCTCTCCCCTTTTACTTTTCCCAAGTGATGAGGCTCGTTAGCTTTCATCCGTTTATTTCCCCAGTCTCCCTCCAAAGGAAGGTTTGTTCACTTGACCCTCAGTGTCATGGACGATTCAATCACACTCTTTTGACTTCGTTAAGTCACTTTACCCCTAGCTTAGAAACCTTTAGACTTTGCTTTGAGTCTAAGAAACCCACATGTACTAGGAGTGTTCTTCAAACTAGAACCCTAGGAAAGAGTTCGTCAACTCTGTGTAAGAATCATCGTCATGATTTCTTACCTTCCCCTTTTTCAATACAACTTAGATTAGGGAGTTTTGTCAAACTCCATACAAACATTGTCATGTTTGTTCCCCCCTTGAACTTTGATCGTCATCAAGTGTTCTTTTCCCTTGTGAGGTGAACTATGATTGCTCTGATTCTATCCTAGTCAGGATACGTAGGCAGAAGATGCGATGTCTTTGCGAGCAAACTTAGGGAACCACTTAGGCCTTTGTTTATCTTTATCCTTAACCATAGCACAATTCACAAACTTAGCAATCAATCAAACAAAAGGTTCCTGTAGAGTACTATAGATATTTAGGGTGCTAATACCTTCCCTAGATATAACCAACCCCCGATCCCCGAATCTCTTGAGCGTTGTCGTTACATCGCGAAAAAGGTTTTTCTTTCTTGAGACCTTTCCTTTGGATAAATTAAAGATCGGTTGTAAAAGAAATAAGATTCAAGTTAATTAATAGCTTGATATCCAATTTTCACCGCAACAGAAATGGCGACTTCACTGGGGAGATTGCTTTTGCTTTTATTTTGAGAGTTCAACCTATTTTGTTTAACTAATTGCTATCTGTGAATACTTGTATATATTTGGACTCTGTTGGTTTGGGAAACTTGAAATGGTGAGACAGCACTACACCCGTGCTCGAGCGTACTTATGATAGGAAGGTGATATATTCAAGAAGGCTTATAGGGAGTAGATTCCCGACCAAGCTGACTTGAGAAAATCACCGCTCAGTGGAGGCCCTTTTGAGAGTTAGTATTGTTGATCGAGTATTCGTGAAAACAATGCTACTTTCTACATAGGTGCCCATGACACTGAGGACCTTTAGATACCTTTTTCCCCACTTTGGCCTTATTAGGATGTAGTGCGATGACTATGAGGGAGTAATTCCAAAATAGTTGATATGCGATACTACACTCGGACGAGATTCTCTTGAGAATATTATCAACTACTGAGTATTCGGGAAATTGGTAATATCCGAAAAATGGATCGAGGACTCTGGGAACTCTTTTAGAACCTTGTTCTACAGTGAAGAAAAACCCTAATACACACCTTTTGGGATGGGTAGACCTCAACTCCTATTTCATTATCCAAACCCAAAACCTTGTCTGTTTACTTATGTGAATATGTGAATATGTGATTACCTGTGTTTGTGCTTTCATGCATCCATAAACATCATGTCATAAAAGTTTCATGGAACTCAGAGTCTTTTATTTATAAAATATCAGGAACATCATGGACAATGGAAAAAAGAAAACTATAAAGTACACTTACAAAAGCCCTAATGTAGATGAGATTGAAAGGTTGAGCACTCTGATCATAGATGTAGAAGGGTTCAAAAGCAGGTACGGGAATTTGTTGTCTCTACTGAAAACGAGGAAGAGAATGGATTTGGGACTCCTTTCTACATTACTCCAGTTCTATGACCCACTTTATCACTGCTTTACATTTCCTGACTATCAGTTAGTGCCGACACTTGAAGAGTATTCCTGTCTAATTGGGTCGCCCATCCTGGATGCATCTCCTTTTCCCGTCATGGAGAAGGACCCTAAAGAGGAAGAAATTGCTAAAGCCACACGTATCGGGTTGGTAGACATTCAGAAGAACATGGTTACTAAAGGAGGGATCTTTGGGCTGACTGCAAAATTCTTGATTGGGAAGGCTCAGTATTATGCCGATCACTTGAGTATGGATGCTTTTGAGGCTATTCTAGCCTTGCTTATTTATGGGATCTTTCTGTTTCCGAGCTTTGACAACTTTGTGGATCTCAATGCCATCAAAATATTCTTGAAGAAGAATCCAGTACCTACTATACTAGTTGATGCTTACCACTCTGTTCATCGAAGAAATCTTCACAAAGGAGGGATGATCGTCTGTTGTGTTCCATTGTTGTATAAATGGTTTGTTTCTCACCTACCCAAAGCACATACTTTTTGGAGCAAAGGATGGTGGTCTGAAAAGATTATGGCTCTTGCTTACTCCGATATTGACTGGTACAACCGTAGTTACGATGGAATCAAAATCATTGATAGTTGTGGAAGCTTCGGGAATATACCACTCCTTGGTACAAATGGGGGAGTCAACTATAACCCCGTGCTTGCTCGTCGACGACTTGGTTATCCGCTGAAAGACAAACCCTGCAATGCTCACGTAGAAGGTATTTTCTTCATAGGAGTTTCAGAATTAAAAGATGAAATTCTCAAAGCATGGGGGCATATACACAGGAAAGGAAAAGAGGACTTGGGAAGACTTAACTGCATCTCTTTTGAACCTTATCTCCAATGGGTCCGAAAGAGGGCCATTCAGTTGAAAATGCCTTATCCTCCACAAAAACCTATGGTCTTAATAGAAGAACAGCCGTTGATTTTCATGTTTGAGGAAGAGAAGCTAAAGATTGCTCTGAGGAAGTCACAGCAGACTGAGGTATCCTGGAAGTACAAATATCAGGTAGCCATGGAAGAGAATGAAGAACTCCATAGACAACTGCAGGTGAAGGATGAGGAAATGGTTGCTTATAAGAAGAGGAAGACACAGGAAGGCTTACCCTCTTCCAGTTCTCAGCCAACTCCATGGAAACTGGTCGTGGACAAACTCGTTCTCGAAAAAACTCAGATGGAAGAAGAAATCAAGAAACTCAAAGCAAAAGAATACTTCTATTTAGAATATTGTCAGCCTTATATTTAGGACTTTTGTAAGATGTACTAGATATTTTGTAATCCAAATCTTGAAAATCAATGAAATGAAATGATGTTTTGATCTGAGTTCCATAAAACTTTTGCACTTACATTTTCATTCTTGTTATTTAAACATTCAAGGAAATGAAGTTTATTTTACAGATATTATCACAATGAACTCGGGAAAGAAAACAACCACGAGAAGTATGTTCCAAATCCCAGATCTGGGAAATCTTAGAAGACTAGCAGGGTTGATAGAAGATTCTGAATCATTCAAAGAAAGATATGGGAATGTGTTGCCTCTACTAGAGATCTAAGTCGACGAAGAAATGTTATCAGCACTCATACAGTTCTACGACACAACCTATCACTGTTTCACTTTCCCAGATTACCAACTACTCCCAACCTTGGAAGAATACTCCGCCCTGATGGGGGTGAGCGTTACTCCTAGACCGTTCTTCGGACTGCATTGGATTACCCTGACATCACTGTTTCTGAAACTTACTTGGCATGGGTAAAAGAAGCAGCATTGAAGATGTTCTTTACCAGTTTCGAGCCTCATCCAACAAAAGGACACTCTAATAGAAAAATTGAAGGTTGCTCTAGACAAAGCCGAGGAAGAAGGGAAAGACTGGAGAAGTAAGTATTTCATGGCAATGCAAGAAAAGGAAGAACTTCAAGAAGTGGTACGTCAAAGTGGAAGAAAGAATCAGTCTGAAGATGAAGGACCATCCAGCAGAAGGATCTAGAATCCTTTGATATTGTTTTCTGTATTTTGTAAGCAAGAAACTTGTATTTCCATTTCCAGTTTAATGTTGTAAATTCTCCAGATCTCAATGAAGATTTGTCCGTTTTTTGTTATAATATTTGCAAATAAAGATTTTATTCCCTTGAATGTTTAAAATCCGCATTTTGCATGTCTGCATTTTATAAGCATTGCATATGCATGTTCCTGAGTCGTGTCTCATCCCTCTGTCTTGTCTTCAGAATCACACTGAGACCTCGCCATCAGTACAACACACGAGCCCAAGCTCGCTTAAGGATGGAAGAGTAAAACTTAGATGTAGACAGAATCGACAATGAACTCGGAGAGCTCCGAGGAGGCATGGGACAGATCAAAGAAGCCTTACAAGTCATCCGTGCAATACTGGACACTCAGGCCACCGTTGTCTCTGAAATCACTGCAGATCCAATCCCGACGGCTGTTACTATTGCAAATGAGCCAATCTATGGGTTACCTCTAGGCTTTGTACCTCCACCAAGAGTCACTCAGCAGACAGTTTCCCTAGGGGGAGAAGTTCCTCAGGCAATTCCTACATATACTCCAGCTGCTGTACAGATTCAGGCACGCCCTGTCTTTCACAATCCACCACCAGTATACGAAGGACCCGAAGGGTATGAAGAGGAGAATGAATCACATGAGAAGTTAAGGGAAAGTGTTGAAACTATAGGAAGAAAAATCCGAGCGATGGAAGGAAACGATACCTTTGGCACTGACGCCAGAGAAATGTGTTTGGTATCTGGACTAGTAATACCGCCAAAGTTCAAAATCCCAAATTTCGATCAGTACTCAGGAGCTACTTGTCCACGAACTCACTTAATCATGTACTATAGAAGAATGGCAGCGCACGTCGAAAACGAAAAGTTAATGATCCATTGCTTCCAAGACAGTCTGAAAGGAGCTCCAGCAAAATGGTATCTAAGTCTAGATCAGTCAAGAATCCACAGTTTTCAAGATTTGGCTGATGCATTCATGAAACATTACAAATATAATATGGATATGGTGCCTAACCGAAAGCAGTTGTTGAGCATGTCCCAGAAAAGCACAAAATCATTCAAAGAGTATGCTCAGCGGTGGAGAGAAACAGCGTCCCAGGTAGAACCACCTCTAAGCGAGAAAGAACTGACAGACTGGTTTGTTGACACAGTGAGACCAGAATTCTACGAGAAAATGTTCAGTAGCGTGTCTGCAAGTTTTTCAGACATTGTGGCCGTGGGAGTGAGGGTAGAATTGGGAATGAAAAGTGGAAAGGTAGCCAGCAGTTCCAACAGTTCTAACAACAGCAGTATCAAGAAAGTCAGCAATGGGTTTCACAAAAAGAAAGAAGGTGAAACAAATGCCGTAATGGGAAGAATAAATCGTACCGTGAGACCTCCATATCAGCAATATCAGCCGCCTCAACAAAGTTTCATCCAGCCAATCCAACCAAACTATGTTCAACAGTCTCATCAACAAAGACCCGTGTACCCGGTACAGTATACCCCGCAGCAATATGTGGCATCTGTGACCCCAGCATTCAACCATTCCGTTTCAAACTATCATTCAGGGCGACCAGCGCCCATGTATCAGCAAAACCAGCAAGGGCATCAACGAGCGCCCAACGCTCCGCCCTTTAAACAAAATCAGCAGCAGAGGGTACCACAGCCCAGACAACAATATCAGAACCGGAGGCCGACCACAAAACCTCCACTCCCACAAATACCAATGACATATACAGAGCTATATCCTTCTTTAGTTCATCAAGGGTTGATTACAACGAGACCATTAAATCCAGATACAACGTCTCCACATTATAACCCAAATGCCCATTGTGCTTTCCATGAAGGTGCTGCCGGCCACGACTTAGAAGGTTGCTTTGCCTTAAAACATCTGGTAAGAGAATTGATGGAGAAGAAAATCCTGTCCTTTGATGATGTACCACCTAACGTCAAAAGTAACCCACTGCCAAACCATGGAGGGGTCAATGCCATTGAAAAGTCATATGAAGAGATAATTAATGATGTGTCAAAAATCAGAACGCCATTGAAGACATTGCATGATAAGTTGACAGAAGCAGGGTTGTTGGGAAGTGTTCATAACAATTGTGAAAAATGTACTGTTAGTTCCAGTGGATGTGATGTGATGCAGGAAGATATACAAAGGTTGATAAATGAGGGGATGTTACAAGTATGTGGTAAGGTAAGGAAAGAAGAGGTTTCTGTAATAGAGCGAGTTTTCGACCTGTCCAGGAAAAGAGAGAAAGTTCCAGTGTTTAACAGGGGTGCAAGGCCAGTTTTCAACAGAGCTGCTATTGGTCAACCGCGACCAATCGTAGTTCAAAAACCAAGACCGTTCCATTATGACAATACAAGAGCTGTTCCATGGAGGTACGATGTGACCGTGGTGGACAAAGAAACGAGAAAGGTTGTTCAGACAGATAATCAGAAAGATGTGACCAACATTGCCGGCACTAGCAAGATGACCCGCAGCGGTCGGATCTATCAGCCGAAAGAATCAGTAGCTATTCCAAAAGAAGTTATTCCTACTGTGGTAATCAAAGAAAAAGAAGCTCCGAGCACAGAAGAAGAAAATGATGAATTTTTTAGGATTATCAGAAGAAGTGATTACAAAGTGATAGATCAGCTTCATCAGACGCCATCAAAAATATCAATCTTGTCACTCTTGATAAATTCTCCAGCTCACAGGGAAGCATTACAGAAAGTATTGAGACAAGCACACGTAACCAAGGATATTTCACTCGGGCAGTTTGATTCAGTAGTGGCTAACATCACGGCGTGTAATACTTTAAGTTTCAGCGATGCTGAGTTACCGAAGGAAAAACGTGATCACAATCGTGCACTACACGTATCCATCAAATGCCAAGAAGATACTTTGGCACGAGTACTGGTCGACATAGGATCCTCGTTAAACGTGTTACCCGCAAGATCATTGTCCAGATTAGCCTATGTCGGGGCAGAGATGAAACCAACCTCATTAATTGTAAAAGCTTTTGATGGTTCGAGGAGAACGGTCATCGGAGAAGTAGAATTGCCGATTTTGGTGGGACCCCATGAATTTAACATTATGTTTCAGGTGATGGACATAAATCCAGCTTACAGCTGCCTACTGGGACGCCCGTGGATCCATGAAGCAGGGGCGGTAACTTCTACCCTGCACCAAAGAATGAAGTTTGTGGTAAATGATAAGCTAGTAATTGTTCATGGTGAGGAGGAGTTAATGGTCAGTAATCTTTCGTCGTTCCGGTACATTGAAGCAGAAGAGGACGCGCTAGAGACATCATTCCAAGCACTAGAAATAGCAAACGCAGTGATGATAGAGGAGGCGGTGGCAAAAAATGGTCCAACTTTCGCATCTGCTCAAGGTGCCAAAGCTACGCTGGAAGAAGGTACTCCCGCAGGATGGGGAGAAGTCATTGAGGTAAAGCCGAAGATGAACCGTCAAGGGTTGGGTTACAAACCAACTCAAGGTGAAGAACCGATGCATGACAACAACCGGCCAAAGGCTATTCAAGAAATATTTATCAGTGGCGGTTTTCAAATCAACGCCGTGGAAGGAAATCTTGAAAGTGAAGACATAGGACAACTAGTGTATCATGACGAAGCTACTCTGAACAACTGGGAGGCTATCGAAGTTCCTGTAGTTTTTCCCGAGTTAAAGTAATTTGTTGTTTTCTTTCTTTGTTATTTTAAAGTCTTCATAGTCGTGCCCAAGGCTATAGGAATGTTTTGTAAGGGCCCCATGCTTTCAAAGAAATATCAATGAGAATGGACTATTTTGTTAAAATTCCTCGTGTTGTTTCTTTGCCGTCTTTTTGCTTTTACTTTGAAAGAAAAATGGCAATACAAAAAACCAAAACAAAAACAATTTTCTCTTTCTCTGTATGTGTTGCATTTGTTGTTGTGTGTTTTAATAAAGTAAACCCTTCAAACATGTAGTGATGACCATAACCCCATTGAATCCTGTAACCTCGCATTTCCTCCAGACTTGGATTCCCCAATATACCAAGCCGAAGACGAGGATGAAGATTTTGAAGTCCCTGAGGAACTGGTAAGATGGGCACAGTCTGAGTACACCAGTTTCAGCCGCACAAGGAACATTTGGAAGTTATTAATCTGGGCACTGAAGAAGATGTGAAGGAATTCAAAATTGGGGCAGCCCTAGGGGCAGAAGTAAAACAGCAGTTAAAGGAACTCTTAAGAGAATACGTAGATGTGTTTGCTTGGTCTTATCAGGATATGCCGGGTTTGGATACAGACATAGTGGTTCACAAGTTACCACTCCGACCTGAATGCCCGCCGGTTAAACAGAAACTCAGAAGGACCAGACCCGACATGGCTCTCAAAATCAGAGATGAGGTAAAAAAGCAGATTGACGCAGGATTTCTCGCAGTCTCCAAATATCCAAAATGGGTAGCCAACATTGTTCCTGTACCAAAGAAAGATGGAAAGGTAAGGATGTCTGTGGATTATCGAGATTTAAACAAAGCCAGTCCGAAAGACGACTTCCCTTTACCACATATTGATACTTTGGTAGATAATACAATTAGTTTGCAGTGTTTTCCTTTATGGACGGGTTCTCTGGTTACAATCAAATCAAAATGGATCCTGACGACATGGAAAAAACAACCTTCATTACTCCATGGGGCACCTATTGTTATAAGGTTATGCCATTCGGTCTAAAGAATGCAGGCGCAACTTATCAAAGAGCTATGGTGGCTTTGTTCCACGACATGATGCACAAAGAAATAGAAGTATATGTCGACGATATGATCGCCAAGTCTCAAAACGAAAAAGACCATCTAGAACATTAGTTGAAGTTATTCAAAAGATTCCGGAAATATCAGTTGAGATTGAATCCTGCAAAGTGCACTTTCGGAGTCAGATCAGGAAAATTACTCGGTTTTATTGTCAGCCACAAGGGGATTGAAGTGGACCCAGACAAAGTTCGTGCCATTCAAGACATGCCAGCTCCGCAGACCGAAAATTAGGTTAGAAGTTTTCTTGGAAGGTTGAATTACATATCCAGGTTCATTTCCAATATGACCCCTACCTGTGAACCGATCTTCAAGTTGTTACGAAAGGATCAAACAGTTATATGGAATTCTGATTGTCAAACAGCGTTCGATAAAATCAAAGGTTATCTCCAAGAACCTCCAATTTTGATACCACCTGTTCCGGGAAAGCCTCTCTTTATGTATTTGACAGTACTTGAAAATTCAATGGGTTGCGTTCTGGGCCAGCAAGACGAATCCGGACGGAAGGAGCATGACATTTATTATCTGAGCAAGAAATTTACTGATTGTGAAAGCAGATATTCACTCCTAGAAAAGACTTGTTGTGCTTTAGCATGGGCCGCTAAGCGTTTGAGGCAGTATATGATTTGTCACACCACTTTGTTGATTTCGAAAATGGATCCAATAAAGTACATCTTTGAGAAACCTGCACAAACCGGAAGACTCGCCCGGTGGCATATGCTACTGTCAGAATATGATATTCAATATGTGGCTCAGAAATCTATCAAGGGCAGTGTGTTATCAGAATATCTCGCAGATCAACCTGTCGAAGATTATGAACCTTTGAAGTTTGATTTCCCGGATGAAGATATCATGTTAGTGAAAGATTGCGAAGAAACAAGTTCCAATGAAGGTCAGCAGACATATATTTGGTGGAAGATGATGTTCGACGGTTCCTCCAATTATAGTGGGCATGGTGTAGGTGCAGTTCTGATAAATCCTGAAGGTGGTTACACTTTGTTTACAACCAGACTAGACTTTGATTGTACAAACAACATTGCTGAATACGAAGCGTGTATCCTTGGTCTCGAAGTAGCCATTGATCTCCAAATCAAAAATCTCGAAGTCAGTGGAGACTCAGCTTTGGTTATCTACCAAGTCACGGGTGAATGGGAGACAAGACATGAAAACCTGATCCCTTACAGAGCTTATATCGTTGAAACAATCAAGTATTTTGATGAAATCACCTTTAAACATGTTCTAAGAGCAGAGAATCACATCGCCGACGCCTTAGTCATGCTGGCCTCGATGTGGAAAACTAGAGATGTCAATGATGGCACACTTATCAAAATTGAACGCAAGACAGAGCCTGCTTACTGTCAAATGATCGAAGAAGAAACCGATGGCAAACCCTGGTATCATGATATAAAGAATTATCTGTTGAAACAAGAATATCCCGCAGATGCTACAACACTTGACAAGAAAACACTGAGAGGATTAGCATCCAAATTCTTCCTCAGCAATGGTGTACTTTACAAAAGAAATCATGATATGGTCTTACTCAGATGTGTTGACAAAAGAAAAGCGGACTTGTTAATGAAGATGTTCATGAAGGAATGTTTGGTACTTACGCCAACGGATACGCCATGTCCAAAAAGATCTTGAGAGCTGGTTATTATTGGTTAACTTTAGAAACCGACTGCATTCAGTACGCCAGAAAATGTCACAAATGTCAGATCTACGCAGACAAAATGCATGTGCCTCCAATACTGTTGAATGTAATGTCTTCACCATGGCCTTTCTCTATGTGGGGGATTGACATGATTGGGGAAATTGAGCCAAAAGCTTCAAATGGACACTGTTTCATTCTGGTTGCCATCGGCTATTTCATAAAATGGGTTGAAGTTGTATCTTACACCAATGTCACACGTCAAGTGGTGGCTCGTTTCATTAAAAAGGAGATCATCTGTCGTTACGGGATCCCAAGCAGAATTATAACAGACAACGGTACCAATCTGAACAACAAAGTCATGAAAGAATTATGTGATGATTTCAAAATCGAACACCACAACTCTTCCCCTTACCGTCCAAAGATGAATGGAGTTGTGGAAGCTGCAAATAAAAACATCAAGAAGATCTTGCAAAAAATGGTTAAAACTTACAAAGATTGGCATGAAATGCTACCATTTGCCCTGCACGGATACAGAATCTTCGTCCTCACTTCCACAGGGGCAACTCCCTTTTCTCTGGTATATGGAATGGACGCAGTTCTTCCCATCGAGGTCGAGATACCATCCTTCAGAGTCATCATGGAAACCAAGTTAGAAGAGGCAGAATGGATTAAACAAATATTTGATCAGCTGAATCTCATCGATGAAAAGCGCATGTCTGCGATGTGTCACGACCAGTTGTATCAAAAAAGAATCAAGAGAGCGTTCGATAAAAAGGTCCGTATCAGAGAGTTCCGCGAAGGAGAACTTGTGCTCAAGAAGATCTTACAAGTTCACAAAGACGCAAGAGGGAAGTGGATGCCTAATTACGATGGCCCCTTTATTGTGAAGACAGTATTCTCCGGAGGTTCACTGATCCTTACTACCATGGACGGAGAACAACTCACACACCCGATAAACTCTGACGCAGTTCAGAAATATTACGCCTAAAAAGTACCCAATAAACCGGAAAATCCAAAAGAACGGTTTATGCAAAAGTTAGGGTAAAAAAAAAGAAAAAAGAGAAGAAAAGAAAAAAGAGAAAAGAAATCAAAAAGCTCGCTAAGTTGAAAACCCGAAAGGGCGGCTTAGGCAAAAATGAGCGTCCCGGTGGATTGAAAACCCGAAAGGGCGATCCAGGCAAAAATTAGGGACAAAGGCGTTTCGCTGCATCAGACGAAGTCATCAACACCGCAGACTCAACAAAGATTCATCTCAACAGCTCTCGTCAGAAGCCAGGATCTTGGAGAATTCTAGTCTTTAGGGATAGTTAGGTCACAGGATTCAATGTAACCTTATCCACTTTTGCCATTTTACTTGTAAAATTTCCATAGAATATTGTCATTGGCAAGATTTCATCCTTTAAATAAAATCAGCCTTGTGAGCCTTTCTTTCTTGTGCAAATTATCAGTTCCTTATTTTTTTTGTTATGCAAAATACCGTTCGTTAGTCAACGATTTTTTTTGAAAGCATTAAAGTCCAAATTTTTGAAAATAACTTGGAAAGATTTAAAAAATTGTTTTAACTTGTGGAAAGACTCGAGGAAAATCATACTTCCCCGAAACTTCAGGGTAGCAGGAGTCTTGATACACAGTCAGAATTTGCATTCCCCAATGAAATGCTAGCAAGTTGAGCGACGAAGAGTCCTTTGGCCATGTATGGTTATCAAGATTGAAGATTATCCCTCAGGATTTCTTGTGATGATATGAAGGTTCTTTCCCCAACAAAATATTTCTGGACATCTGTTTGAATTCACCTCAGTAAAGTCTACCTACAGGCTCTATTCCCCAGTAGGTCTTCGGGTTTATTTCCCAAGTCTACGTACACCCCTCATCATGGGATCAGTGTGATTCATTTGTTCCCCGAGTCGGTGACATCTATAAATCCCCGTGAAGTCTAAGTTATTACTTGCTTCATTTCCAAGTATGAGTCCAGTCGTAACTGGCATTTTGTTCAAACCAATTGTCGTTGGTATTCATTTGGTCGTCACCATCTATTTCCTTTTAAGCCCAGTCGTCACTGGCATTGTCTAAATCCAATTGTCATTGGTATCTCGCTAGTCGTCACTAACAAATCCACGTATAAGTCCAGTCGTCACTGGCACTGTTTAAAAGTCCAATTGTCATTGGCGCCTCTTGGTTTGGTCGTTACCAACCTTTCCCCGGGGAATCCAGTCGTCACTGGTATTGTTCCAATTGTTATTGGTACCTTGTTAGTTGTTACTAACTCTCCCCCATGAAGTCCAGTCGTCACTGGCACTGCCTAAATCCAATCATCATTGGTATCTTGTTGGTTGTCACCAATTTTTCCCTTTGAAACCCAGTCGTAACTGGTATCATCATCTAGAGTCCAATCGTTATTGGAATCTGTTTCGTTTGGTCGTTACCAACACCCTAGCTAAGATCTAGTGATCACTAGCATCCTCGTAACCAATTGTCATTGGTATTCCCCGGCATGGTCGTCACCATCTTCTTTAAAGTCCAGTCGTAACTGGCATTGTTTTCGATACCCTGATTTGGTTGTCACCAATCACCATTAAAAGACCAATCGTCACTGGCATTACTTGGAATTCTGGTCGTTACCAATTTCCCCAGGACGTTTCTTGATTACCAGCACTGTATGAACTAGTTTCAGAAGCTGAGGATATATCCCCAGTGACCCATGTTCCCAGTCAGGTCTCGGAGATCTAGTCGTCACTAGTATCCCCCGTGTGTGTTTAGTCTTGTTTCTAGTCCATTCCTGAAGATCCCGTTTGAACTCTTCGCTATAGGAAGTTCCTCATCTGATCATCCCCAGTGAGGTTGTATCCAGTCTTTTGCTTCCCCGGTGAAGTTTGCTTTTCTCCTTCCCACCAGTGGAATTAAGTCTCCATCTCCCCAGTAAGAATATATCCTTTTCCTCAGTGAAAGTCTATTCTTCTCTCCGGTGAAGTACTTCTTTTCCAAAAAGATTGTCATCTTTATTAGATTTGCCTATTCCCCATGTGAGGTTTTCCTTCTTATATTATCAGTCATGTATGAACTGTCAATTTAGTTTTCCTCAGTACGAGTCCCCAGTGTCGAGTCATCGCATTTGTCACTGGTCGTTTATCGTTCTTTTTATTCTTATCTTTGTGTCTGTGTTGTTTTGCATTCAAGCATCATAAAGCATCATTTAGGGTGCATGGCATATCATAACTTGTCCTTTAGCATGGCATCGGATCTAAGGGACAAAATTTTCGGTTTCTATATTTAAATACCTTTCACTACGATTCTACGAGGATTGTCATCTCTCAGTTCCATCTAGTGAAGATATTTAAATAGGGGAAACTGTTGTACCCCAAATCTTGACCCCTTAGATTCTCATTATCATTTTAGAAGCATAATCATGAATTATCTAACCCTAAATCAGTGCAAGTTCATTATTGTCAAGTTACAGATGAATCAGGGTTTTCGCACCGACAAATTCAAAACAACCAAGGAATGATCAACCAATGATTTGGGCCAATTCAATCATGGAATTAAATCAAAGATAATATCAAAGTCAAATGAGAAGTCAATTTGAAGAAATCAGTTCCGAATCAAAGACAGTGCAGTTAGGAGGCCCCGATTAGGGTTTTTAACTAGTGAAAGGTCAACTGTGGGTTGACTTTGATGTTGGAAGGTGTTGTAATGGTGTGATTGAGGTCCATGAAGTTCATATATATTATTAAATACTATTCAAGAAGTATCAAAGTCTCAGGATGTCCAGAATGTCAACAGGCAACTCAGTCGGCACCGATCGATCGTACGGTTGACCGAAAAGTCAACTCTCCAAATTTTATGAATTGGACTTCAAGTTGTGAAGAAAAGTTGTTCCTTATGTCATAATGGACTTGCATATCAATTTTCATGATCATTGGATCAAGGATGTGAGAGTAATCGAAAAATCGGGAAATTAGGGTTTCAAAAGGGGCTAAACCCTAACTCCTTAACCACACACTCAATTGAGTTGGTTCCAAGCTCATTAGAAATCTCTTGACAAGTCCTACAAAAGTCCCATACTAGTCCACAACCAGAAAATGCATACTTTTTGAGATAGAAGCAAAAACATTCCTAGAAGGGAAAATAACTTAGAAAATTTCTAAGTTATTTTCACTTTAAAAGCTTGTGTGCAGCCAACTTTGAGGGGATTTTTCACCTAGTTCCAATTGGAGTTTGATTCCTTGACAAAAATGAATGTTTTAGAGCTATGTGAGGGCTCTCTAAATTGTACTAGAACATCTCAAGAGGAGTTATGAGCAGAAAGTTACATGGGTGCAAAGTTGGAGGTTTCACATGTTAAGTCCCACATTGGCTGAATTTTTAAAATGACTTACTTCACTAAATCTGCCAAAATTTCTTGATTCAACTTGTTGTATGTGACATATCAGATGTGTGTAGCATGAAGCAAGAGCAAGTTGTGGAGAAATATCACAAAATCAAAGGATTGAGTTCATTGCCATACAAGTGGCCAAGTGGACAATTTGAATTCTCCAAGCATGAGGTGGAAAGGTAAAGGTTGTACCAGCCCTTTCCCTATGGTTTCTAGGCTGCAAATAATCTCATAAATTCAGTAGAAATGTTGACAAAAGGGGTCTTGCATCAGAACAAGTGGAAAACCCTCCAAGGGAGGTTTGCTCCAAAATATCCAAAGCTTGCTTCATGGTGAAGAAAGGTCCCTAGCAAGCACCTCAATCTCTTTTCCTATAAAAGGAGGGCTCATTCATCTCATTCCACACACAATCCATCTGATAAAACCTACAAAGAAGCTCTGTCATTACAATTCCTTGACCTTGCTTCAAAATCTCAAAAACACCAAAGTTCATGAAAACTCCAAAATTGGTCATGAAGTGAAAATAGCTCAAATTCATTTCTATCATTTCCTACACTTCAACCACCCTCCACACAACTTCTAAATAACATATAGAAGGTGTGTAGTCCATTAAACCACCAAAAAACCACAAGAATCAAAAAGTTAAACTTCTACCTACCATACTTTGACCAAAAGCCACAAAAATCACCAAACTTTGTTCTAAGCCTTTTCTTGAGGTTTTGATCATTCATACACCTCACAAATAACATTCCTCAGTTGTCCAAGCTATTAGCAACCATTGGAGACTCTTATTTTTACATATAGCATCATAAGTGGATTGTTACTTGAAGTTGAAGTAAGGACCAAGGCCAAGAAGTGAAGTAAGGGATCTCTGGTTTTCTTAACTATTCTAACTTGTTCAAAAGGGTCACCAAGAGGTATGTAACTAATCCTTATTGGATTTTGCATCAATTTTCATATATTTGCATTTTGGAGTACTTTGGTGAATTTAGTAGCTATGTGCATCTTGTTGATTTTCATGATGTGTGTTCCCCTTGATGAATGATAAAGATTTTTGTGAATAGTAGCTCAAGTCTTTTTATGTTGACTTGGTGGTCATACTGTCCCAACAAGTTTGAGTAAGTAATTAATGTTAGTTGCTTGCTAGGGCATGAGTTTCATGAATTTTGCTAGGGTTGTTGGTTTGCTTTGTTCTGATGCATTTTATGTTCACAAATACAATCTTTGATTTGCCTCTGCCAAAGGTTTTAGCACTTGATCATTAGTTTTTCCTTTTCTTTCTTGGGACTGTTTTGATCTTTAATGAAGTTGTCAAATAAAACACAAAATTGTTAGTGGATTGTGGAGGTTCTATGTTAACTCTTAGATGAAGAATGAGGTAGTGTTTGACATGTTCCTAGTTCTAGCATTTAAGAATGTGGAGCTGGTATTGTTGAGCTGAAGTTAATTCTTAGAGTAGATGAAATCTTGCTTTGAGGTCTGACTGGCCTGAGGGAAGGAGGATTGGAAGGGATGCAGTTTGAAGGAGGATGTTACCATTGTGTGGCAGGTCTGTTAGTATGGTGATGATTGTAGGTTAGCAAAGATTAAGGGCTGTTTCATCTCAAACCAGCACAACTCAGGGCATTCTAAGGGTAAGTGTAGATCAGCCTACTGCCACCAAGTTTGAAAAGGGCGTAGCTAGCAAGACCCCTTTGAGATTGTAGCTGCTGTCAGTTTTGATGGACTGGGAGGGAAATTTGTGGAAATAGCATTTTTGAGTTTGGTTAGGCAAGATCCATTCAGCCCTTGTGCTGACAGTCTGAAGTTTTGCCCTGATGTAGGAGTTGCAGCTAAAAGTCATGTTTTAAGTTTTTGGTTTGGATGACAGGTTTGAGTTTCACAAAAATGGTATGCTGCTGCTTAAGAAATTGGCATGAGGCTTGAGTGCTACTTTTTCTCTTCCCCAAAGCCTCGGTCACCATTATTAACCTCAGGAGATTGCTATTTTATTGAGGACAATGTGGATCTTGTCCTTGGATTTAAAATTTGTACCCTGCTGGCTGTAATAAGCATGAAATGTGGAGCCTTTGTTTCATTGGCAAAAAGCTGAAGTGAGGTCTCGGATTTGACTTATAGAACTAGTTGTGCTTAAATTTCAAATCAAGATTATTTGTGTAAATGGAAAGGTTTGTTGGTGCCTACTAGAAAATGTTTTTAGGAAGATTTTGGAGATGTCCCAAGGCAAGTTACCCTTTGAAGGGAGGCTATTAGGTAGGATTTGAAATTTACAACCTGTTGGAGTTGGGATTTTGGATATAGCCCTTTTGTCAAAACTGAGTTTGGTGTTGTACATCAATAACTAGTGTTAAGGCCTGAGGTACCACTTATGTCTGGACTGCTGCTGTTCCATTCATTGCAACCAGGCCGTTTTGTGCCTATTTAAGAAGTAGATAGCACCTAGATTTGTGGCTGCAGCATAACCTTTACCTAACTCCAATCTGCCCTGAACCTAGTAATGTGTGAGTCATATTGTCTACAGTTTTCTTTAAGAACTGTGTGTGTGCATTCAGTCTTGCTTTAACATGCTTGTAAATAAATTGATTTCCTTCACATGCCACAAGGTGCTCAAAACTGCAACTCACACACTCACTTTATTTCTAGTGAATCTTTCACATGATATTTTCTGTTGAACTCTTCAAATACATCATATATAGTATGTTCATGCTTCTACTTAAAGGAGTTAACACTTAGATCATGTAGTAGGCATCATGATGCATTTTCTCCCATATGTCAAGCAACTCACATACCAGTTTTTACATGAGTTTGTTTTTCACCAAAATGATTTTTATAACATCTCATATTCATCATTTAAAGTGTGTTTGCATCATCATTTGAATCATAAACAAACTATCATGAGATATGCATCTCAAAATGCATTTTTACCATTTTTTGCACTCAACATGTAATTTTCATGAATCTATGGGCATTTTGTCCAATCTTTGCATCAACATTCTCAAAACCATATGTATGTGCTGTGTGTGTAGATCATTTAGCCAGAATTTGCATAGAACTTGAAATTGCCTTCTTCATGCACCTTCATTTTTGTACCAAAAGGCAATCAAAACAACATTTTTCAAAACAGATGGAATTGAGCTTTCTCATGTGCATAATCTCACTCAATAGGACATAACTGACATGTATGAATGTTTGATTTGATCTCCTTGTGTGTTAAATACTGAACTGTCATAGCATGCTCCTCATTTTGCCAATGTTGCATTTCATGTGCCATATCACAACACAACATGATTTGAGCACCACACACTATATGAATCACCTCCATCTCATCAGTGCATCCTGCTTGTATGTTGGATAGCCTCAAAACTGGTTGTGCCAAATTGCTCATCTCCAAATGTACTTCATTCTTGCATTTTTCCATGCCATATTCCATTTCTGTTTGAGTCAGGTTATTTTGAGATGACAAGATCATTACATGTTATGTTTGAATGTTGTGTATATGTTTAGTGTGGCTTAAGGATGCCCGGAATACTTGATAAAATCTCAAAATGCATTTCCTTCACATCAAGAACAGCTGCTATCGAGTTTTTCACCACAGTGAGAATTTTCAAAAATAACCACCATCATCATCTTCCTTGTTTGATTCTACCCCAAATCCATATAAATTTTGTTTCATTCCGATAAGCGGTTGGGAAGTTACGGTATAAAACGTATTTGGTTGGTTTATGTATTTTTGCCCAAGTATGAACTCATTTACCCTTATTAGTTATTAGGGGTGGCTTCATCAATGGATGTATAGCCACCCCAGTGGTAAGACCATGTGCCTTGTACCCTCTTGTCCTGAGTTCGACCCCTGAGGAGGGCAACTCTTTTGTATATTTTTGTTATTTTTCACACAAACTTTAAAAATTCGTATCTCACTCGTTTTTTTATCATTTTTCGCCCGTTCTTTTTTCATCGTGTTCATCTTTGAATTTATTTTCATACCATGTACTTTATTTTCATGTTTGACTATTTAATCACCTCTTTTTACTGTGTACAAGTTACGTGCATTTCGCGTCCGTTTACGCATTTGCAGATGAATTTTCATGTGGTTCCGTTTGATTTTGTTTGTGAAAATTGTTTGTATTCATGTCCATACGTGCTAGTTAACATGCTAGGATTTTTATTTTTATTTATAACCATGTGTATCTCATCTCATCTGTTGACTGTATATAAACGCGATCTGTCGTTACAGTTCTCGTATTTTCATCTATGTTTAATCAATGTACTTTCATCCTTATCATCTCATACACTTGTTACCATGAAAATATCTTGTTATGTTGTTGCTCTCCCCTTTTACTTTTCCCAAGTGATGAGGCTCGTTAGCTTTCATCCGTTTATTTCCCCAGTCTCCCTCCAAAGGAAGGTTTGTTCACTTGACCCTCAGTGTCATGGACGATTCAATCACACTCTTTTGATTTTGTTAAGTCACTTTACCCCTAGCTTAGAAACCTTTAGACTTTGCTTTGAGTCTAAGAAACCCACCTGTACTAGGAGTGTTCTTCAAACTAGAACCCTAGGAAAGAGTTCGTCAACTCTGTGTAAGAATCATCGTCATGATTTCTTACCTTCCCCTTTTTCAATACAACTTAGATTAGGGAGTTTTGTCAAACTCCATACAAACATTGTCATGTTTGTTTCCCCCTTGAACCTTGATCGTCATCAAGTGTTCTTTTCCCTTGTGAGGTGAACTACGATTGCTCTGATTCTATCCTAGTCAGGATACGTAGGCAGAAGATGTGATGTCTTTGCGAGCAAACTTAGGGAACCACTTAGGCCTTTGTTTATCTTTATCCTTAACCATAGCACAATTCACAAACTTAGCAATCAATCAAACAAAAGGTTCCTGTAGGGTACTACAGATATTTAGGGTGCTAATACCTTCCCTAGATATAACCAACCCCCGATCCCCGAATCTCTTGAGCGTTGTCGTTACATCGCGAAAAAGGTTTTTCTTTCTTGAGACCTTTCCTTTGGATAAATTAAAGATCGGTTGTAAAAGAAATAAGATTCAAGTTAATTAATAGCTTGATATCCAATTTTCACCGCAACAATACTCACACACACAAACATGCGCGCACACACACACATCACACACATAGACACACACACACACAACGCACACATAGACACACACATACACACAAACACACGCGCGCGTGGACGCGCACATACACACGCGCGCGCACACACTCACACACATACACTCTCACACACACACGC
>CAWUDS030001769.1:35000-40000 GCA_963859935.3 Lathyrus sativus | reverse complement strand
ACACACGCACGCACGCACACATAAACGCACGCACGCACACACGCTCACATGCACGCACGCAAACCCGCATGCACGCTCGCGCACACACACACACACAGTGGCACACACACGCGCACACATACACAGACACACACACACGCACACTCAAACACACACACACGCACGGGAGCACACACGCGCACACACATACATGCGCATAAAGGCGTACGCGCACACACACACGCACGTACACACACACACACACAAGTACCTACACGCGCACACGCACACACACGCACACACTGGCACACACAACCCACACAGGCATACACACGCGCACACGTACACACATCACACACACAGGCACACGCACACGTATCCTCGCACACACACACACAAACACACACACACACACCCACGTACACACATACACACACACAGGCAAACACACACACACGCACACACAGGCACACACAATCACACACACACACACGCACATGCACACACACACACGCACACCCACCCTCACACACACACACACACAGGCACACACCATACGCACACCCACACACGCGCACACACACTCACAACACGCACACAGGCAAACACATACACGCACAGTGCACACACATGCACACGCACTCGCACACACATAAACACACACACACACATACACACACCCACACACGCATAGCACACACACACACACACACACACACACACACACACGCGCACACACACACACACAATGGCACACACACGCACACACACACACGCACACACACATACAGGCACACACACACACACACACACACACACATACATGCGCTCACGCAGGCACAGACGCACGCATAAACATACGCACGCACGCACACACAAACGCACGCACGCACACACGCTCACACGCACGTACGCACGCACGCAAACCCGCATGCACGCTCACGCACACACACACACAGTGGCACACACACGCGCACACATACACAGACACACACACACACACGCACACTCAAACACACACACACACGCACGGGCGCACACACGCGCACACACATACATGCGCATAAAGGCGTACGCGCACACACACACGCACGTACACACACACACACACAAGTACCTACACGCGCACACGCACACACACGCACACACTGGCACACACACACACACGCACACACATGCACATGCGCACACGCGCGCACATGCACGCACACGCACACACAGGCGCAAACACACACACACGAACACACGCATGCATAACGCACACGCAGGCACACACATGCATAACGCGCACACACATACACGCGCGCACACACACACACGAACACACATGCACACACATGCACGCGCGCACACACTCACACACGCACGCATAGGAGGACACAGGCGCACAAGCACGCACGCACGCGCACACACACGCATACGCACCCACGCACACACACACACACGCCCACGCACACACACACACACACACAAGTACACGCACGCACGACGCACATACACATACACAAACATGCACACACACACACACAGCGCACACATAGACACACACATACACACACACGCGCGCGCACGCTCACACACAAACATGCATACATACACACACGGTGGTGCACACAAACGCGCACACACACGGCGGCGCACACAAACAAGTACACACCCTCACACGCAGGCACGCACAACACTCACACAGGCACACACACGCACACACGCATGCATGCATACAAAGACACACACACACGCACACACGCACATAGGCACACACACACACACAGGCACACGCACAAGCGCATACACACGCACACGCACGCACTAACACACACGCATGCACAGGCACACGCAGGCGCACACACACGTACGCACGCGCACACACACACAAAAACGCACGCACGCACAGAAAAACACACACGCGCACACAGACACATACGGGAGCACACACACACGCGCGCGCACGCACACAAACATACGCACACGCACGCACAGGCGCACACACGCGCGCTCGCACTAATACGCGCACACACTCACACTCACGCGCATACACAGACTCACACACACACACGCACGCACGCACCCACACACGCACGCACCCACACACACACACGCGCACACACGCACGCACATACACACACACGCACGCGCACAAACACACACACGCGCACTCGACTTACACGCGCACACGCTCGCACGCACGCGCATACACACACTCACACACACACACATGCACGCATGCACACACACACACATGCACACACACGCACACACCCACATACAAACACACACGCACGCACGAGGCACACACACGCGGACACGCTTACACGCACACACGCACGCACAACGCACACACAGGTACACACACACAGGCACACACAGGCACACCCACACACACACACACGCACACACACACACAACGCATATACACGCACATCACACACACAGGCACACACACATACGCACACGCACGCACGCACTCACGTACATACCCACACACACACACACACGCAGGCACACACACACACACATACGCAGGCACACACACACACACACGCGCGCGCGCGCGCTCGCGCAGTCACGCACATACACACACACACACACGCACGACACACACATAAGCACACACACGCGCACACGCTTACACACACGCACAACGCACACACAGGTACACACACACAGGCACACACGCACACACGCACGCACACCCCCATACACACACACACGCACACACACACACATACACACACACACAATGCACACACAGGTACACGTGCACGCACACACACGCACAATACACACGCGCACACGCACGCACATCGCAAACACAGGCACACGCACACACACACACACAAACACACATAGACACACATGCACACAGACACACACACGCACACAGACACACACGCACATCGCAAACACACACATGAGCACACATACACACAGACACACATAAACACGCTCAGCGCACACACACACACACACACACACACACTCACACACAAACATGCACACACACACACACATGCACAATGCACACATAGACAAACACACACACACACACAAACACGCGCAAACACACTCACTCACACACACAAACACGCGCGCTCGCACGCACACACACACGCACAGGTGCAGACACGCGCTCATGCATACAAACGCACACACACGTGCACAAAGGCGCACACACACACACACACGAACAATGACACACACACGCACACAGGCGCACACACACACGCACTCACACACATACAGGTACACGCACACACGTACACACGTACACACGCACTCACACACATACAGGTACACGCACACACACACACATACACACGCACCCACACATACATGCACGCACGCGCACACACACACACGCAAGCACGCTCATACGCACACACACACACTCACAGACACACACACACACGCACGCACGCACGCACGCACGCTCCCACACACACACAAACACAAACATACGCACACACACACACACACACAAACGCACACACAGGCACACACACAGGCACGCATACCCACACGCACACCCCCACACACACACGACACACACACATGCACATACACGCGCACACACACGCACATTAAACACACAGGCACAGACACACGCATGCACAGCGCACACACAGGCACACACACGCGCACACACACGAACACACACACACACACACACATACACACACACACACACACACAACGCACGCACACACATACACACATACACACATACACACATACACACAGACACACATGCACAACAAACACACAGGCACACACAAACGCACGCACAACGCACACACACACACACGCACAACGCACACGCACACATACACACACACACACAAACATATACACACAATAATGCACACAGACGCACACGCACAAAGCACACATAGACACACACATACACACACAAACACACGCGCGCACACACACACACATACACACACATACACTCTCAAACAAGCGCGCGCGTGCACACGCGCACACACACACACATGCGCGTGCGCACCCACACACACGCATGCACGCACAATGCACACACAGGCACACACACGCGCACACACACACACGCACACACACACACACACGCTCTCTCTCTCTCTCACGCACACACAGGCGCACACACAAGAACACGCACCCCCACGCACGCACACTTGCACACTGGTGTACACGCACACACACACACGCACACGCGCACACACACACACACACAAGTACACACACGCGCACCGCACACAAGCACACACACGCGCACAAACACACACGCGCACACACACACAAACACACACGCACGCACGGGCGCACACGCACGCACACGCCCACACAGGCTCAAACGCACGCACGCGGACACGCGCACACACATACACACACAGTGCACACACACGCGCACACGTACACACTAACACACGCATGCACAACGCACACACAGGCACACACACAGGCACACACACACGCGCGTGCACACACTCACACACACACACACACACACGCACGCACGCACACACGCGCACACTAACACGCACACGCGCGCTCGCACACACACACACACACACGCAGGCACACATGCATACACACACACACACACGCACGCATACACAGGCGCATTCGCACGAACACACGCACACTCACACACACACAGGCACACACATAGACACGTGCATGCACGCACATACTCACACACACGCACACACACACACACACATGCACACACATGCGCACACACACACGTGCAAACTCACGCACAATGCTCACACAGGCACGCACATGCGCGCGCACACACACACACACACAGACACACGCACGCACGCACTAACACACACACGCACACACACAAGCACACGCACGCACGACGCACATACACATACACAAACATGCACACACACACACACACACACATTGCATACATAGACACACACATACACACACGCGCGCGCACTCACACACAAACATGCGTACACACACACGCGGGCGCGCGCCCTCACACACACACATATACACACACATACACACTCAAACACGCG
>CAWUDS030001769.1:0-30000 GCA_963859935.3 Lathyrus sativus | reverse complement strand
AAGCCTTGTTCATCCATTTTGTTGCATACCGAATCCATATCTGCCATTGGAGCTTAATCAAGGAAGGTTTCAGGCACTGAATTGTAGGGGAACCACATCCACCATTAAAGTTTGACAGGTTGGTAATCTTGCTCGTATCACCTAATTTATGTGCATTTCACCATAGCTCTAGGTTTAGACTGGTTAAGCTAGGGTAGAGGACCATGTTCTGAGGATTAGAGGAGGATCCATGAGGTTTCGAGGCAGGGTACCATTTCTTGCAGAATTGATAGCAAGCTATTTTGTGTGCATTTAGGGATATGAGATGGTGTAGAATGGTTAGGGAAACGTGTAGAATAATTCTGGATCGTTAGCTTGAAGTTTCATTAAGATTGATAGCAGAGGAAAGAATTGAAACCACGATGATGAAGCTTTCTGTTGGCATGATACAAGAGGTTTCAGGGACAACTAGTGGTATCATTGTGTTCAGGGTGATTGGTAGACCAAGTTTGCTCTTGGAAGTTCTTGATTTCATCCAGCCATGAGGGAGCACGAGCTTTAAGAAAATCCTTGCATGGGGTTAGGGTTTCTGCAAACCCTAGGGTTCAGTTGGGGACGATGAAGCTCCATCGTTGGATCGTCCAAAGTCATTGACCAATTCAATCCATCGCACGGCCCTTATTCAATTTCAAAACGGAGGGAAGACTGAAGCATCAAAACGCAACGTACCATTTAACCAAACACACCGTTTTGGTTCATTAATGAAACTGGGCTCAGCAATTTGTTTCTATCCACACCTCCCAGGATTTGGCCCAACGATCAAAATAACTGGGGCGCTTTACTTTTGATACCCCCCTCCCATTTATTTCTTATTCTTTTATTTTTTAATTTCTTTTAATTCTTGGCATTTTATAAAATTCATAAAAAATCCAAAACTCAATATTTTTCATTTCTTCTTTTTTTCACATAATCATGATTTTGTCTAGAAAATTAATAAAAGATAAAATTCCATTTTATTTTTAGTTTAATATTTTTTAGCATATTTTCTTGTAAATAGTACATTTAATTGATTTTGGTTAACCCTTGATTTTGTACAATTTGTTTTAGGACTTTCCCTTAGGGTTTTTGAGCCATTCTTTTTGGCATAGTTAGGTATTGAACCCTAGTTTCATTTAGGATTTATCTCTTGATTTGTAGATTAAAATTTGATGTAGTTTGATTGTTAGACATTTAGGTGTTCTAATTAGGGTTTTAGGTTGTATAGGTAGACTTGAACAAATTTGTTTTAGGGTTTATAGGCCAAGTTAGTGTATGGGGAATATATGGGTTAAGGGTAAGTATGTATAGAATCCCCTAGAATTTTGCTAGAATTTTGTATGGTGTTTTAGTATTTTTCATTGATTTTTGAATGTATGGATAGTATGTGTGTTGCTTAAGGGCATAAGTTGTATTGTTGTGTTTTCTTTCCTTCTCTTTTTGAGTGTGTGAGCTTTGAGGATTGAGTTGAAGACCTTGTAGATCATCATGGAAGCTTTGAAGACCTTGCAGAGGAGTTTGAATAGCTTTTGTTGTTTTGTTTATAGGATCATAAGTGCATAGGTAGAGCATTAGATAGAATGATTTCATTCAATAAACAAGGAGTGTCTTGTCCATCTCCTTTCTTCTCTATGACACAGAGTCCCTTAAGGGTATTCACCTCTCTCCTTTGGAGGGATTAGTGACCTTGCCCTATAAGGTAGAACTTTGAGAGAGCCTTTCCTTTGATGATAAGTCCTCAATGGCCTCCTTTGGAAGTCAGTGAGTACTGTAACATCCTCACCTCATCTTGTTGACTGAATCTTGTTTGCTGGAGCAGTTGAGCCATTGAAGATAGAAGCTGAAGCTTTGAAGAGGATGATTCCTTGAAGATTATTGAAGTCTGAAGACTTTGTGAAGATCAAGTTGATGCCTGAAGATCCCTGAAGATAGTGAAGCCTGAAGGTAGAGCTGATCAAAGGAGCTGAAGCTCAAGGGAGAAGATGAGTTGATACTCATGTTGTAGGGTTGATACCTGGAAAGCAAGTGATCTCTGAAGTCTGAAGACTGGGTTGCTGCTGGAGGAGCTGAGGCTTTCTTCTGTTTTCTTTGATGTATTGTGTGTTTTGTCTGATTTGTCTGCTGCATTAGACTAAGACCATCTAGAATAAGTCCAGTGTAAGAGCATGAGTGCATCTGCTTGTATTGTTACTGCTTGGCTTTGCTTGCGGGTATTCGGTAGAGCCCAGCTCCCTTGCCCATGTGTTTATAGCATGTTCTCTTTTACCTGTATGATTGCAGTTTACTGTTTATTGCTTGATAGCATGTTGTCTATTTTTCAGTATGATTACTGTTATTTCATGACTGGCTTGAGGTTGAGATGAGCTTGTGGAGGCTGAAGCCCCACACACATTTCCTCCCTCACTTGCATTGCATGCATTTTACTGTTAAAGCTGATGCTTTTGTCTGTTTTGGTGTATCATTGACATGATCCCTTAGGACTCTCATTTCCTCTGATGAGGATTTGATGATAGACTTTTAGGTTGAAACCTATGCATGACAACATCTAGGAGTTCCCTGTTCAAACCTCAACCATAGGGTGAATCCATGGCATGATAACAGTAGGACTTGATAGTCTCCCTCCTAGTTGGGCCAGTTCTCTTCTCATCTCAAAACAGTTTAAGATACAGTAATCATGAATGATTTCTTTCGTACGTTACGAGTAGGGTTGGCAATGAACTAAACCAACTCGAAGATAGTTCGGAATTCGACTCGACAATTAAATCGTTGAACTAGGTTCATGAACCAAATGAGTTGAGTATGAGCGAAAAATTAAGTTCGTTAACTAAATGAGCTGAACTTGAACTATACATAGTTCGACTCGTTAGGTTCATGAGTCAATTCGATTACATATGAAAAGAATTATACTGTCTTTAAGATTAGGTTTAAATATTTACTTCAAATCTTAGACAAATTTAATCTTCAATTTAGTAGTTTTTGAATTAGACTCTCAAATGTATCTCTTGAAAGTTGTGTAGGTTTTGAATTAGTAGATTTCGAAGATAAAGTTAAATTTTAATATGATAACTTTTATTTTATTTTAATATTTTATTTAAAAAATATATATTTATTTAAAATGTCAAATATACTAAAAATATATATATATATATATATATATATATTTAAAAAAATAGTTTTTAAGTTCGTGAACCATGTGAGCTGAACCTAATGAGATGAACCTAACGAGTCGAACCGAACTGTTCGTGAACTTATAACGAGTCGAGTTTGAGCTTAAAAAAAAGTTCGTGTCGAACTCGAACTCGGACTCGAATTCAAAAAATTCTTAACGAGTCGAGCCGAACTGAGGTGAGTTCGACTCGACTCGACTCATTTCCAGCCCTAGTTACGAGCCTTAAGCTATCTGAGAAAGGATTGTGGGAGAGTTTCTTTTCCACAGTCTGAATGTTTAGTATGGTACCCTTTGGGTGACATGCGACGCATTCACTCTCAGGTCATAGTCTCTAGTGCGGTTGAAATTGCAAACACAATAAAAAACACTTCTTCTAGGAGATAACCCGTAGTTTCCCGAACTACGTTTGCTCTGATCTTTCATACCAGATGAAAGTACGTAGGGATAGGATGTGACATCCTAGCGAGCAACCTTCCTCGCCTTCACCCGTAGTTAGCCGAACTACGTAGACTCTGATTTCTCGTTCCAGACGGGAATACGTAGGCATAAAGCGCGATGCTTTGCCGAGTCATTTTTCTTTTCTTTTTCAGCCAGCCTTGATAGGTAGATAGATTATAACCAACTCGACCAAGTAAACAAACAAGCGTGGATCCCGTCGAGTACGACGGACGTGAGGGGTGCTAATACCTTCCCCTTGCGTAACCGACTCCCGAACCTAGACAATGGTTGCGATGACCTTGCCTTACCCTTTTTCGTCAGGTTTTTCCGATCGTTTCCTTTCCCGCTTTGAGGGATAAATAACGAAAGGTGGCGACTCTTCTGTCATGCCGGCACCTTATTTTCGCGCAAGCGACAACTGGCGACTCTGCTGGGGACTCCAACGGTTCCCTGCGAGTCAATCCTACCGCTTGTGTGTTTACTTGTTGGGCTGCGTTCATTTATCGCATTTTTTTACTTCTCGCACTTTATTTCCCGCATTTTATATTCAGTAAAATATGATTATTTGTGTTGTTGTGGGATGGGAGTTCTGATTGAGTGAGAAGCCAGACCCAGGCTTGAGTGCACCATAGACTTAGAGTGGAAATTAGTGGGCGCGTGCTTGCTTTGCAGGCACTAGTGTCTCATGAAATCCACGCTCAGACGAGGTTCATCCGGTTGGCTTCACTTTCGACCCTTTGGGTTGAGACGGTTGCTGGTTTGGTGGATTGTCGACTCTGGGGACCGATCATTTGTGATTCAGCTAAGTGAGGCCTCTTCAGGACTTGATGATGCCACTCCTTCTGGGAATCGTATCATCAGTTTTGAAAGTCTATGACGCTGATGAACGCATAGGATGCCGTACCTTGAGTCAGTCTAGGTCCATACCTGTGAGCAGGACTGGGTTTATTGCAGGAAACTTAGACCTCCAGACTACCTGGTTTTCTTGACAGTGAATCAGCTATGTTGGGTTCTCAGTTGCAGATATGTTTGTTCTTGACGGAGCCAGTTTTGATCAGGGGATCTTATTGCCGGGTGTTTGTCTGTTCTTGATAGAGCAGGCTTTGATCAGTGTATTATCATCAGTGGTTCGTTCTGGACGGAGCAGGTTTTGAGTGGGGTCTGAAGATCTCATCAGCAGCTGTGTGTTTGTTCTCGACAGGGCAGATTTTTGATTTGGGGGTCTGAAGACTTCATCAACAGATGTTACTTGATCTTGCACCCGGGGTCCTTATTATCAGGCACTTATTCTTGTCAGAGCAGAATTATGATCTGGGTCCTATCAGATGGTTATTCTCAGCAGATCAGATTAGTGGTCTTACACCGGGGTTTCCCTCTCATCAGTGACTGTTGATACCGAATCTCCACAGCGGCCACCTGGATATATTATTGCATACCTGCATTTTGCATTAGTTTGCGCATTCATCTGCATTCCATTAACGTGTGTCTGTGTTGCAGGTACCGTTCCCCCGATCCCGGATTTCTCGTCTTCTGCTGTTATTATGGCTTCTCTCAGGAAGACTGTTGCGTACAAGTTCCCGACCCCCGATGTGTCGAAGCTGATTGGTTTGATAGCCCTGGCAGGGGATTCTGTGAAGGATAGGTTCAGGAAGTCTTATGGCAGGTTGCTTAGTCTAGTCTGCAAACCTTCTACATCCGAGTTGAATGGGTTACATGCTCTCCTGCAGTTTTATGATCCTCCCTTGAGGTGTTTCACCTTTCATGACTTCATTCTCGCGCCGACATTGGAAGAGTATGCTGATATGCTGGGTGTGCCTATCAAAAGGCAGATGCCTTTTGTCCACATGGATGCTGAGCCTGATCTGGCTGGTCTAGCTTCCTCACTCCATTTGAGCGCTTCTGAGTTAGTGGTGACGAGTTGGAACAAGGTCCCAGGGTTCTCTCTGCAGTTTCTGATAGCTAAGGCTCAGCAGTGTGCTAAGGACAAATGTTGGGACGCCTTCAACGCCATCCTTGCTTTATGCATATATGGCATTATCCTATTTCCCAGCATGCCTGATTTCGTGGACTTTGATGCATTCCACATTTTCGCCTCAGGGAATCCAGTCCCTACTCTGATCGGAGACGTCTACCATTCAGTGCATTACAAGAATGAGAACCGGAGAGGGAAAAATGTCTCATGCTGCGTACCATTGTTGTACAGGTGGTTTGATAGTCATTTGCCCAAGAGGGGTTCTTCTGGCTTGTCTGCAGCCACAGCTGAGTGGCCTGAGCGTCTGATGAGCTTGTCGGCGGAAGACATTGATTGGTTCGTTGACAGAGACAGGTTAGGCACCGAGGTGATCTTCAGTTGTAGTGGGTTTCCTAACGTACCTCTGATAGGTAGGAAGGGTTGCATCAACTACAATCCATCATTGCTAGTTCGTCAGTTTGCATATGCTTTGAGGACTCCACCGAAGGAAGAAGAGGTACGGGAATCTCTGTACCTCACGGGTATTCTAGAGGGGGATTTGTTGTCCAAGCTTCAGTATGCGTGGAACAATATCAGCACGAGAGGAAAGCCTTTGTTGGGGAAGAGCAACAACCAAGCCTACCCTCCTTATTCCGATTGGATCAGAGCCAGAGCCAGCACCATAGGGATGCCATTCCCTCATGTCAGACCAGAGAGTCTTCCACCGGTTGAAGAGCCCACCGATGTGTCCATTCATCAGCACAACCAGGTATTGGCCGAGTGTGAGGAACTGAAGAGGGCAAATGCAGAATTAGAGAAGGAGTTAGCTCAGCTTCGAAGTGAGAGGAACGAAGTCGTGCATGCTCTCAAAAAGCAAACAGAGTCGGTGAACCAACTGGGTGCAGACTTGGCAAAGCAGATTGCTGATCGGGAACGCTTAGGTCAAGACTTCAGAGCTGCTAATGATGTGCTAGCTACGAAGAAGCAGCATTTAGAGGAAGCATATCGGAGAATATCTAAGTTCGACCAGCATTGGAAGACTTCCATGGCCACCAGGAAGGAGCGAGAAGACAAGCTGATGCTGCAGATTGCTAAGCTAGAAACCGAAGTAAAGGACAGTGAGCGGAGGTTTGATGAAGAGACCGCCCGCAGGTACTCCGCTGAAGCCCGTCTCAACAAAGCTATTGCTAGCCTGAAGGAGCATAAGTTGATGTTTGAGTCTAAGAAGCGGAAGCTGGAGGATTGCTTTGGCGAAGGCGCTTGGGAGAGTTCAGTTCAGGGGCTTCAGCATACTATCAGGCAGAGGGAACTACTCGTCGAGGGGTTGCTCACTTCGCCAGATCATTCAGAGACAAAGGAGTTATTAGCAGAGTATCGCGCCCGTGGCCGTACTTGACTAGTTATATCCCTGTTGATTTTGATCTTTGATGTATGCTGACCATCACCAGACTTGTTGGCTGAGGTTATGCTGTTGATTTGTACTCGCTGATACTGTGTACCGCCTTGACAGGCCTTTCCATATATATATATATATGAGATTGATGTTTCCATGATTGGGCTCGGATTTCTTCTTCCTCTTATTATTATCAGCACTGGCACTAAGGCACTAGGATCGGGGAAAACCTCCCACGCACACAGACATACGCATGCATCTGCATGAAGCATATTTGCATGGTGTATATCCTATTGCTTTTCCTAACCTTTATTGTTGACAGGTTTTTCAGGTTCCGAGTTGTCTCCGGTCTCCAGGATTGATCAAAGACTCATCCACCGCTACTCAACTCGCGCTAATCAGACAAGAATCATGGACCAGGTGCAGTCAGATGTTCAAGAGCTCCGGGAACGGATGGATCGTTTTATGGAACTGATGCAAGTGGTCGCGAATGGTCAGGACCAGCTTCGTACTCTGGTTCAACCTCTGATCTCCAGGGTTGACAGTAATGGCATACTGCACGGCGGGGCCGTGCCCACTCCTCCTCCAGTGGATGCTCCACAGAATGTTGTTCCTGTTGCCGGGGGCAACGGCAGTGCTAACGGCAATCTGATGACTAATCTCGGGCTCAATGCGGCAGGCGTCGGCAATGGTAGTCTGGGAGCCAATGTTAACATGGGGCCGGTCAACGGCAATGCTGGTGCAGGAAATCTGTTGGTGCCTCAACCGTGGCTGGAGGACCATCAGGACGACATATTCTCCCAGAGAGGTGTAGAAGCAGAGTTGAATGCTGAAGCTCGACTCAGGTTCAAGGCGCTGGAAGACAAGATGAGAGACATCGAAAATCAAAACACATTGGGCGTTGACATGTCCAAGCTCGGGTTGATTGCTGACTTTAAGGTACCTCATAAATTCAAGGTGCCTGTCTTCGAGAAGTATAAGGGTACTACTTGCCCCCGTGTTCACCTCCGATCTTATTATAGAAAGATGTCCGCCTATTCTGACGATGAGAAGTTGCTGATGCACTTCTTTCAGGATAGTCTTTCTGGTCCATCACTCGAATGGTATATGGGTTTGGAGCCCGCTACTGTGCGCACCTGGAAAGATCTTGCAGAAGCGTTCGTCCTCCACTATCAATACAATAGCGACTTGGCTCCCAACCGAGTTCAGCTTCAGAATCTCTCACAGCGGAACAATGAAAGCTTCAAAGAGTACGCCTAGCGGTGGCGTGAATTGGCTGCTCGGGTTCAACCGCCGATGGTTGAGCGTGAGCTAGTGCAAATGTTCGTGGCTACCCTTCCTGGAATCTACTATGAAAAGTTGGTCAGTGGCATGTCTGGAACATTCTCGGCTCTCATCACTATGGGCGAGCATGTTGAGAACGGTATAAAGATCGGAAAAATTCAGGGCGAATCATCCTCAACTGGAGGAAGTAGCAAGAAGCCTTACGCTGGCAAGCGTCGAGAGGGAGATGTCAGTGCTGTCACTAATGCTCGGAGAAAGGGCAAGGGCCCTCAACCTCAGATTGCTAGCATAAATATCCCAGCTGCTCCACCGCAGCCTCAGCAGCAGCAGAATAATCAGGGGTACAGGAAATATCAGAATCGGGCTCCTATGGAAAACCGTCATTTTGAAACTCCACCTATGTCGTATGCACAGCTTTTGCAAATGCTGCTTCAACTCCAATTAGTTCAAAAGAGGACGTTGGCTCCCTTAACAGGGGCACCACCACCGGGGTATGATGCCAATGCTACTTGTGAATTCCACACTGGGGCACCTGGCCATACGATTGAGAATTGTAAAGCTTTTAAGCACAAAGTCCAGGACTTGGTGGACGCCAAGGTTATCAACTTTTCTGACAACGTGCCCAACGTCACCAAAAACCCGATGCCTCATCATAAGGGGGGCGGAGTGAATGCTGTTATCACTGAGGAGAGTGCGGACTTGCTGACTGATGTCAAAGATTTGAAGACGCCGTTGAGTTTTGTCAAGGCTAAGTTGCTGAAGAAGGGCTTCTTTCCTGGATGCGGAGAGTTATGTATGGCTTGTGCCACACTTCCTGATGGGTGTGAGCAGCTGATCGAAGGTATCCAAAGTCTGATGTCTGAGGGTATTTTACAGTTCAGCCGGAGTGTTGAGAGTGCATCAGGGGAAGTCGTGCTGAAGCAGGCAGACGAAGTTGCTACCATTACTATTCCTCGTCACCCTATCACTATTTCAGCACCCCGTCCGCCTACAATCACTATCACCAGGGCCGGACCGATCCCATTCGAAAGCACTAATGCCGTTCCATGACATTATGGCGCCGAAGTTTACTGCAATGGACAGAAGATAGAGCTAGAGCCATTCGGATCGACTGTGCAGAATCTTACCGAAGTCAGTGGTATCACTCGAAGCGGTAGAGTATTTGCACCAGCAGAGGTTGCAACAGAGAAAGTGGTCCGAGCTGACGCTGTGGATAAGGGTAAAGGTAAAGTTGTTGAAGAAAGCCCTGCAGGGGCAGAGAAGGACTTGCTGGTTAAAGACGCTGAAGAGTTCATGCGTTTAATCAAGAAAAGTGACTACAAAATTGTAGATCATCTTCATCAGACTCCGTCAAAGATCTCGATTCTTAACTTGTTGTTGTATTCTGAAGCGCACCGCAACGCGTTACTGAAGGTATTGAACGTTGCATACGTGCCGCAGGAGATATCAGTAAATCAACTCGAGGAGGTGGTGGCCCATGTCAATGCTGGTAATGGGCTGGGATTTACAGATCTGGAGATGACTCCTAAGGGAAGAGATCACAACAGCGCCTTGCACGTCTCAATAGAGTGCAGAGGCACGATTATGTCGCATGTCCTGGTGGACACGGGTTCCTCGCTTAATGTGCTCCCGAAAAAAGCACTGATGAAGTTGGATACCCGTGGACTGCTTTGCACGCCCAGTGATCTGGTAGTGAAAGCCTTTGACGGGACCAAGCGCCACGTCTTCGGAGAGCTGACCCTGCCAATTCAAGTTGGTCCAGAGACGTTCAATACGGTTTTCTATATCATGGATATCATGCCCGCCTATAGTTGCCTCTTAGGTCGGCCGTGGATCCATTCTGCTGGTGCCGTGACGTCCACGCTGCATCAGAAGCTTAAATATGCTGTTGGGGGCAGCATAGTGACAGTCTGTGGTGAGGAGGACATCATGGTGAGCCACCTATCGTCCTTTAAATATGTCGAAATGGATGGCGAGATCCATGAAACGCTCTGCCAAGCATTTGAAACCGTCAAGGTGAAAGAGGTAGCTCCTGTCGTCGTAGAGAAGCAAGAGATGAATCTCTCCTCGTTTAAGGAAGCTCGGGCCGTTGTCGAAGCCAGTTCTACCCCAGGCTGGGGGCATGTTTTGGATATACCAATCAAGCAGGATAAGTTTGGATTGGGGTATTCTCCTGGAGCTGAAGCTTCATCTTCTTCTGGCAGCTCGTCTCGTGGGAAAGGGCCGATCCTATTCACCAAGGGGGGAGTAATTTTCGAGAGCATCAACGCTGCGTCGGAGGACAGCGGGGACAGTGATTGTGATCTTGACGCCTGGATTCAACCGAGCAAGCCGGGCGAGCGCCTCCGCAATTGGACCATCAAGGAGATTATCAAGCTGACAAGTGAAGAGTAATGATTTGCTTTTTACAATCTTTGTACAACCCTATGTCCTGCCCGGGGCATAGTGGTTTTACTATCAGGGCCTTGTTGGATTATGTGTATGCATTTTGTTAATAAATAAAAGGCGTTTTCTTCACACTCAAATATTGTGTTCTCTGTTATTCCTGTTTTATGTTTATTTCGAAAAACAGTAAAATGGCAACGAGGTTTGTGCTAACCTGCATATTCTTGCTTTAAACTTAACCCTTGTTATTGCAGGATCCACATGACAGATGACATTGACTCTGGACCCTCTACGGCTCACTACGACTTTGATTGCCCGATCTATCAAGCCAAGGATGAGATTGATGAAGACGAGGACCTTCCGGAAGAATTGGCCCGCTTGTTGAGACAAGAGGAGAAAGTTATTCTGCCTCACGAGGAGGATATTGAGATTGTAAATCTGGGTTCTGAGGAGCTCGTCAGAAATGTCAGAGTGGGGGCTGCGCTGCAGAATGATGTCAAGCATAGACTGGTCGAGATGCTTCGAGAGTATAGTGACGTCTTTGCTTGGTCATATGAGGATATGCCCGGACTTGACACTGATATCGTGGTTCATCGCTTGCCGTTGCGAGAATATTGCCCTCCAGTCAAGCAGAAGCTCAGGAGGACGAGACCAGACATGGCTGTAAAAATCAAGGAAGAAGTCCAGAAGCAGTTGGACGCAGGATTTCTAGCCGTTACCACTTACCCTCCGTGGGTCGCCAACATAGTGCCTGTACCGAAGAAGGACGGTAAGGTACGCATGTGCGTCGATTATCGGGATTTGAATAGGGCGAGCCCTAAGGATGATTTCCCGTTGCCTCATATCGATGTGTTGGTCGACAACACAGCCCAGTTTTCCGTGTTTTCGTTCATGGATGGCTTCTCCGGTTACAATCAGATTAAGATGGCACCGGAGGACATGGAGAAAACGACGTTTATTACCCCCTGGGGAACATTCTGCTATAAGGTAATGCCCTTCGGTCTGAAGAACGCGGGGGCCACTTACCAGCGAGCAATGGTAACTTTGTTTCATGATATGATTCATCATGAGATCGAGGTCTATGTTGATGACATGATTGCAAAGTCCCAAACGGAGGAAGAGCATCTGGTCAATTTGTTGAAGCTGTTTGAAAGGCTTAGGAAGTTCAGGCTGAGGCTGAATCCTAACAAGTGCACTTTCGGAGTGCGGTCCGGAAAGTTATTGGGGTTTATCGTTAGCGAACGAGGTATTGAAGTTGATCCTGCGAAAATAAAAGCTATCCAAGAAATGCCAGCGCCGAAAACAGAAAAAGAAGTTCGTGGTTTCCTGGGCCGAATAAACTACATTGCAAGGTTTATCTCTCAGCTCACGGCCACTTGTGAACCGATGTTCAAGCTTTTAAAGAAAGATCAGGCGATTACTTGGAATGAGGATTGCCAGAAGGCATTCGACAAAATAAAGCAGTATCTTCAAGAACCTCCAATCTTGATACCCCCAGTGGCTGGACGACCATTAATCATGTACCTGACGGTTCTGGAGAATAGTATGGGGTGTGTTCTCGGTCAGCACGACGGGACGGGCAGAAAAGAGCATGCCATTTATTATTTGAGTAAAAAGTTCACTGAGTGTGAATCTCGATACTCGATGCTGGAGAAGACGTGTTGTGCATTAGCTTGGGCCGCCAAACGTCTACGACAGTATATGCTCAATCACACCACTATGCTAATTTCGAAGATGGATCCGATCAAGTATGTCTTCGAGAAGCAGGCTCTTTCGGGCAGGATTGCCAGATGGCAAATGGTGTTAACGGAATATGATATTCAGTACGTCTCTCAGAAAGCCATTAAGGGAAGCGTATTGTCTGATTACCTTGCCGAACAGCCAATCGAAGACTACCAGCCGATGAAGTTCGAATTCCCTGACGAGGATATTATGTTTCTCAAAGCGAAGGATTGCGATGAGCCATTGCCCGATGAGGGGCCAGATAGGAAGTCTCAGTGGAAGTTGATATTCGACGGAGCGGTTAATTCCTATGGAAGTGGTATCGGGGCTATCATCACGACTCCTCACGGATCCCATATCCCGTTTACTGCGAGACTGACGTTTCCAGTTACCAACAATGAAGCAGAGTATGAAGCATGTATTATGGGTCTAGAAGAGGCAATTGATTTGAGAATCAAGAATCTAGACATATATGGTGACTCAGCGCTTGTAATCAATCAGATTAAAGGGGAGTGGGAAACTCGTCAAGCGAATTTAGTGCCGTACATGAATTATGCCAGGAGGCTGCTTCCGTTCTTTGACCGAGTGGAACTCCATCATGTACCCAGGGCTGAAAATCAAATGGCTGATGCTTTAGCCACGCTGGCTTCAATGTATAAAGTCAATTATTGGAATGAGGCTCCAAGAATTGTGCTTTCACGTCTTGATAGACCGGCATTTGTGTTTGCAATCGAGGATGCCAACGACGGCAAGCCATGGTTCCACGACATCCAGACCTTCCTTATGACTAAGGAGTATCCAGTGGGTGCGTCAACCCAGGATAAGAAGACTCTGAGGAGGCTGTCTGGAAACTTTTATCTCAATCCTGATGGAGTGTTGTATAAGAGAAACCACGATCTCGTGCTACTCAGATGTGTAGATGAGAAAGAGGAAAGTATGCTCATGGAAGAAGTCCATGAGGGCACATTTGGTACGCACGCCGGCGGGCATGCCATGACGAGAAAGATCCTGAGAGCAGGGTATTACTGGCTGACGATGGAGTCGGATTGCTTCAGATTCGCGAAGAAATGTCACAAATGTCAGATTTATGATGATAAAGTTCATGTGCCGCCGTGCCCATTGAATGTCATGTCCTCCCCTTGGCCGTTCTCCATGTGGGGCATCGACATGATAGGCAAGATCGAGCCCACTGCATCCAATGGTCATCGTTTCATTCTGGTAGCTATCGACCACTTCACCAAATGGGTGGAGGCAGCCTCGTACGCTAATGTGACCAAGCAGGTGGTAGCTAAATTCATAAAGAGGGACATCATCTGTCACTATGGAATTCCCGAGCGGATCATTACTGATAATGGTTCAAATTTGAATAACAAGATGATGAAGGAGCTGTGCCAGAGCTTCAAGATTGAACACCACAACTCATCTCCTTACCGGCCGAAGATGAATGGCGCTGTTGAAGCGGCCAACAAGAACATCAAGAAGATCGTTCAGAAGATGGTTGTGGCGTATAAAGATTGGCACGAGATGTTGCCGTTTGCCTTGCACGGTTATCGTACGACGGTGCGTACGTCGACCGGGGCAACTCCTTTCTCCTTGGTGTACGGTATGGAAGTTGTCCTACCGTTAGAAGTGGAGATTCCTTCTTTGCGAGTTTTGGTTGATGTGAAACTCGACGAGGCAGAATGGATTGCGAATCGCTTGAACCAACTCAGCCTGATGGACGAGAAGAGGTTAGCATCGATTGCATTTGGTCGCCTGTACCAAAGCCGAATGAAGAAAGCTTATGATAAGAAGGTGCGTCCTAGAAGCTTTCAGACGGGTGATCTCGTCCTGAAGAAGATTCTTCCGCCACACTCCGATCACCGGGGCAAGTGGACTCCGAATTACGAAGGGCCGTATGTCGTCAGCAAGGTCTTCTCAGGAGGAGCTTTGTTGTTATCCACGATGGATGGTGAAGATTTTGCATCCCCGATGAACGCGGACGCAGTTAAAAAATACTTTGCTTAAAAGAGACCCGCTGGACAAAAAAGAAAGAGTCCAGGCAAAAAAGGGGCATCCCGGCGAACCAAAAACAGAATAAAAGGTTCGGGCAAAAAATTAGGGATATATTGAAAAAATGTACACCCGCGAAGTCGAAAACCTACACTGGGCGGCTTCGGCAAAAAAGGGTATCCCGGTGAACTGAAAACCCGTAAAGGGCGGTTCACGCAAAAGTTAGGGATTTGAATAAGCGAATGACTGCGTTCCGCGTGTGGACTTTCATTGTTTAGTGGTTTGGAAGACCTGGGGGCCGTTTATCTGAATCAATCTCTTCCGAAGCTGAAGCGTCGGAGAAGTATCGAAGTCGAGTGGGTCTTAGAGGGATCAACTCATGGTGCTCGTCTACGCCTCGTTGCCGACATTTGTATATACTGATGTATATTTATGTTTTCCTTTTGCGCAGCTTCCTCATTCTAGGAGCTTGCCTCTGTTGTAAAACATTTTTGCCCATTCAGGGGTTCATCATCAATAAAATGCACATTATTCAGCAATTCTGCTTGCCTGTTTAGCATTTATCTGTTTTGTTTGCGAATGAAAACGCCGATGTTTTGATAAAATGCGCATACATAAACTCACGGGCCTAGGCCCATTGATTGTTGAAACAATTAAGTAACTGAATATTGTCACGAGATAATAACCTGGATAGGCCCCTTTGAGGAGGGTATCTTGTCTATTTGTTTGTGTTGTTGCAGGTGTAGCGCCTTCCAGAAGATGTGTCGTACGCATCCCCGAAGCAGGGCGAGCCCTCCTTCTCCAGCAGAGTTCAATAGTCTCTCCTCCACGGAATCTGAGCGCAAGATAGTGAGCATTGATATGTCTCCCCAGGTAGAGATGATTCTCTTCCCCAAGCAGGCGCATCCTGAAGGAACGTCACCTCATCAGCTGAGCCAAGCACCGAAGAATGATGTCGTCTTTCCCCAACACCGGGTCACAAGTGCAGATTTCATAGAAGTGTTCGGGTGCCGAAGCTCGTGTTTCCCCAGTAAAGTCTCCAGCGGAATTGAGATTCCCCACCAGAGTCATGCTCTCTCCTGAAGTTGGATGATTCCCTCTTCCCCAGTAGAGTGTTGGAACGGCTGATGTCGTATTCCCCTGCAGAGTTGTACTCTCCCCCGAAGTCAAATGATTCTTTCTTCCCCAGCGAAATTGAAATTCCGCACCAGAGTCGTACGCTCCAGTGAAGTAGAATGATTTCTCTCCCCGACTGAGTCCGCAGAAAAACAGAACCCTTGGAGGCAGTTGAGACCGTGAGTGGTTTTCCTAGCAGATGTTGAACAGCTGATGCTGTATCTCCCCAGAGTCGTACTCTCTTCGGCGAAGCAGAATGACTTCTCCTTCCTCAGCCGAGTTTGCAGATGCCCAAGAGAGCCAAGTCCTTGGAAGTTGATCAGATCATGATTGATTTTCCCCAGTGGAGTGTGGAGCAGCTGAAGTTGTTTCCCCATAGAGTGGGTATCCCCAGAAAAGTAGCAATGGCGGCCGCGCAGTTCATTCTCACGATTGATATCAGCAAGTCCAGGTTCTCGTAGAGCTTCGTCCCCCTGCAGCAGTCAGCTGAAGTTGTTTGCCCTGCAGCAGTCAACCGGAAGATCAATTCCCCAGACGGAGGCCAATTGATACCAGCGTGTCCACGTTCTCCTCAGCAGGATGATTCCTCTACCTGAGTAGTTCTTGTCTCCTTGACAAAAGGGTTTCCTCCTCCCAGCATTTATTTTGCGGACGGGATCGCATCATTGTGCATGACTGCATAGCATTTAACACTGCACAGCATTTAACGTTGCATAGCATTGTGCATGATTGCACAGCAGTTAGCATAAACGCATATCATTCCCACCGTGTGGGGCATAGCGCAGAAGCATATGCATCATAAGCATGATCTAGGTCATTATTATTCTTGTCTTACAGATGTTCCACCAGGAGACCAGTTGCTCAGGACGATGCCTGATATTCTCTCCAACAAGGTCGCTTTCTTAAGATGATTCTTAAGACCCCGGTGTAATCTCCACGGTCGCTCGCTCAAGATGATTTTTGAGATCCCCAGCGAATTCTTCAGTTCGAGATGATTCTCGAATCCCTCAGCAGGGCCATTTGCTTAAGATGTTTCTTAAGATCTCAGTGCAGTTTCCCGAGTTGTTTGCTTAGAATGATTCTTGAGCTCCCCAATAGCGTCTCCAGCAAGAGTTGCCCAGGAAGATTCCTGGAATACCCAGCAGAATAAAGTCTCCAGAATGGTTATCGGTTCAGGATGATTCTTGAAGGTGCCCGACGGAGTTGTTTGTTCAAGATGATTCTTGAAGTCCTTAGCAACGTGATGTGTCTGCTCCAGCAGTGATGTCTAATCTGAAGATTGGCTTCGTAAGCGCCTGAAGGCGGTATCGGGAGGTTCCTGTGAATTCAGATTTCCTGGTTGATGAATCAACGGGTGGCTGAAGACAAGGTTCCAAATTTTGTATTCAAGGTGATCCGTGTTGGTCTGAAGACCAAGGCAGTTGTCCTGAGGTGATGATTGATTGCGATCAAGTGAATGATATTTCTTCTGACTGAAGTCGAAGATGTTTCTCTAGCTGAAGCGGAGTTTTGCCTGAAGGCAAAGTGTTTGAATCCCCGTAGAGTCATGAATGGCTCTGGATACCATTTCTCTGACTGAAGTCACAGATTTCCTAAGCTGAAGCGAAGGTGCCTGAGGGCAAGGTTATCCCCAAGGTCATGAATGACCTAGGATTCATTTTTCGGACTGAAGGCCGAAATATATCCCTGACTGAAGTCACGGATGCTCTATAGCAGAGGTGGAGTTGCCTGAAGGCAGATTCATGTATCCTTGAAGGCCAAGGACCATTTCTTCATACTAAAGTCGAAGACACCTCCTGCAGAGTTGCCGATGGGCAAAGTTTATATCCTTGAAGGTCAAGGATGTTTATCTTCAGAAGAACTTGAAGATCTTTTCTAGCTGAAGCTGGAATCGCCGACGGGCAGGGTTTCATCTATCTTCAGAAGAACTTGAAGATTCTCCAGCGGATCTGGAGTGGCCAGGGGCCAGGGTTTCATCTATCCTTGAAGGTCAAGGATGTTTATCTTCAGAAGTACTTGAAGATTTTTTCTAGCTGAAGCTGGAGATGGCCAGGGGCCAGGGTTTCATATATCTTTAATGTTGAAGTTCTACGGTGGGCAGTGTGCAGCGATATTCCGGTGTTCGTTATGGTTCTGAGGGTGAACCCCAGATCAGACTGTGCTCGGTTAAGTCTCTCATTCCCAGCGGAGTAGTTTCAAATATGCAAGTATACCTTTTGTTCCATTTACCAGGGGTGAACCCCAGGTCAGAGTTGTTCAGTGTTGCATTTGTCCGGCGGCGAGGTTGGATGTTTGTTCGACGGCGAGGTTGAACGCTTGGATTTGACGGCGAGGTCAGGTCATGTTTGTCCGACGGCGAGGTTGGATGTTTGTTCGACGGCGAGGTTGAACGTTTGGATTTGACGGCGGGGTCAGATCACATTTGTCCGGCGGCAAGGTTGGATGTTTGTCCGACGGCGAGGTTGGATGTTTGTTCGACGGCGAGGTTGAACGTTTGGATTTGACGGCGAGGTCAGATCACATTTGTCCGGCGGCGAGGTTGGATGTTTGTCCGACGGCGAGGTTGGATGTTTGTTCGACGGCGAGGTTGAACGTTTGGATTTGACGGCGAGGTCAGATCACATTTGTCCGGCGGCGAGGTTGGATGTTTGTCCGACGGCGAGGTTGAATGTTTGTCCGACGGCGAGGTTGGATGTTTGTTCGACGGCGAGGTTGAACGTTTGGATTTGACGGCGAGGTCAGATCACATTTGTCCGGCGGCGAGGTTGGATGTTTGTCCGACGGCGAGGTTGGATGTTTGTTCGACGGCGAGGTTGAACGTTTGGATTTGACGGCGAGGTCAGATCACATTTTTCCGGCGGCGAGGTTGGATGTTTGTCCGACGACGAGGTTGGATGTTTGTTCGACGGCGAGGTTGAACGTTTGGATTTGACGGCGAGGTCAGATCATATTTGTCCGGCGGCGAGGTTGGATGTTTGTTCGACGGCGAGGTTGAATGTTTGTTTGACGGCGAGGTCAGACTCTTTAAATCCCCCTCGGAGATGATGTTTGTACGACGGCGATGTCGAGTGTCTCTCAGAGCGATGTTTGTTTCCAACGGCGATGTCAGATTCAGTTCTCCAGCGGCGAGGTTGGGTGTTGTGGTTGTCTGAAGGCAACATTAGAAGAATTTAATGTGAATAATCGACGACGATGTCAGTGCATTATCTCTCCAGCAAGTTGTTGAGCAGCTAGTGTTGCAGTATTCGAAGGTTTGTTCCCCGCAGAGTATCGTGTGCTCGTGCAGTTGGCAAATTTTCGGGTTTACCGATATTCAACCGTCTCGCACCTTGATTGGCTGAGAGCCGTTCGCTTCTCACCCAGTCAGGTTCAAGCCGTTTGAATAGGGGCAGCTGTTGCACCCCAAAATTTGACCAACAATTATTTATTCATTGAGTGTTTGAAAGTTGATACCTTCACCAGAAAGTTCAAGAGATCCTCAGAGGAGTGGGTTGAAACCAGGGTTGTGTGCTTCATAGCTTGAGAGTTGTGGGTGCTCCTCAGATGATTCTGAGACTTTGAGAATGAACTTGATGCCTTGAGAAAGTGTATGAGATGTCTTGAAAGCCATCATGAAGTCCAGAGAAGTCATTGTGCAAGAATCCAGAAGATTCAACCATGAATGGTAGAATTAGGGTTTTGACTGGGTCAACCCTAGATCAGCTGAAGATTTGGAGAAGGTTGAGACCCAATCCAAGGGCCATGAGATCATGGAATGATGCATGGAGATGTTATAAAGATGATTCCTAAACCAACTCATCATGATTGAAGGGTTTAAGAAGTTTTGAGTTAGGGTTTTCTGAGGATTGTCAGTGAAAAACCCTAATTTGATCCCTATCTTCCAGGCAGTTTTAGCTCTAGATGTGATTGATATCTCATCTTCCCCACAACATGAATGTTGTAGAGCTTGTTCTTAGATTTAATTTGAGTGGTGGAAGTCCTTGATAGGAGTTGCAGAGCTCAAGTTATGGTTTTGACAAATTACAGGTCAGCTGAGGTGTGTGAATCTGGGTCCTTGAAAGTCACCCAACTTGCAGACAACTTTTGCCCTAGTAGGATGATTCCTATGATTTCTTGGTCAACATGAATGTTGAAGGGTATCTTCTTAGCTTTCTAGAGAGTACTAGAAGTCCTTGGTAGGATTTGTAGAACTCAACTTATGGTTTGAACAAGACAGGGGTATTTTGGTCATTTGGCAGTTATAGGTCATTTTAAGCAAAGGCCATATCTCCTAGTTCCAAGCCTCAAATGGAAAAACTCAAAACATGAAAGTTGTTCAAAATGGGATTTTAAGTCTAGAAAAGTGGTCATGAGTTATTGAAAGAGCTTGTAGAAAGGAGTTACAAGATTGGGTGAAAATGACCTAAAAATGGCTTATAAGTTGAAAAAGTTGAAATTTAATTTTGGTTTGGGAGATGTACAAATCCAAAATGGGTCATCCAATATGTCATTTTGACTCCAAAAATCATTTTAAAAACAATGGTTCAAGTAGAATTTTTATTTGAAGCTTAGAAATGGGGGTTACTTTGTAATTCTCATTCTTGCATAATAAGGCACCTAAACAAAACTTCACAAAAAGCAAAGTTTAGCTTGTTTTTCACTCATTCTTTCTCAATATCTCTTGTAAGGAGATTTTAAAGTCCATTTGGCAAGGCTAAGGCATGAGATAATGGAGATCCAATGTATCATTCCATGAGAAGTTCTCAAACTTTCTAACACTTTCCACAAGTTTCTAGATGGATCTAGATCATTCTCTTGATTGTTATAAGAAGGGTGAATCACCATATGGCCAGGGTTGGTGATCATTGTTGGTGAGAGGTGAGATTAGAGTGTGAAAAGTGAACATTCTTCCATTTGCAATTTCACATCAAACCTTCATTCTCCTCCATTTTCATTCATTTCTTCTCCACAAACACACTACTCTGATCCTTGTGATTGATTGCATACTGAGATAGAGGAAGATCCATGGAAGTTTGAAGTTGTTTTGAAGAATTTGCAAGAAGTGCATATTGGGATCAAGCACAAGATTCAAGCCTTGTTCATCCATTTTGTTGCATACCGAATCCATATCTGCCATTGGAGCTTAATCAAGGAAGGTTTCAGGCACTGAATTGTAGGGGAACCACATCCACCATTAAAGTTTGACAGGTTGGTAATCTTGCTCGTATCACCTAATTTATGTGCATTTCACCATAGCTCTAGGTTTAGACTGGTTAAGCTAGGGTAGAGGACCATGTTCTGAGGATTAGAGGAGGATCCATGAGGTTTCGAGGCAGGGTACCATTTCTTGCAGAATTGATAGCAAGCTATTTTGTGTGTATTAAGGGATATGAGATGGTGTAGAATGGTTAGGGAAACGTGTAGAATAATTCTGGATCGTTAGCTTGAAGTTTCATTAAGATTGATAGCAGAGGAAAGAATTGAAACCACGATGATGAAGCTTTCTGTTGGCATGATACAAGAGGTTTCAGGGACAACTAGTGGTATCATTGTGTTCAGGGTGATTGGTAGACCAAGTTTGCTCTTGGAAGTTCTTGATTTCATCCAGCCATGAGGGAGCACGAGCTTGAAGAAAATCCTTGCATGGGGTTAGGGTTTCTGCAAACCCTAGGGTTCAGTTGGGGACGATGAAGCTCCATCGTTGGATCGTCCAAAGTCATTGACCAATTCAATCCATCGCACGACCCTTATTCAATTTCAAAAGGGAGGGAAGACTGAAGCATCAAAACGCAGCGTACCATTTAACCAAACGCACCGTTTTGGTTCATTAATGAAACTGGGCTCAGCAATTTGTTTCTATCCACACCTCCCAGGATTTGGCCCAACAATCAAAATAACTGGGGCGCTTTACTTTTGATACCCCCCTCCCATTTATTTCTTATTCTTTTATTTTTTAATTTCTTTTAATTCTTGGCATTTTATAAAATTCATAAAAAATCCAAAACTCAATATTTTTCATTTCTTCTTTTTTTCACATAATCATGATTTTGTCTAGAAAATTAATAAAAGATAAAATTCCATTTTATTTTTAGTTTAATATTTTTTAGCATATTTTCTTATAAATAGTACATTTAATTGATTTTGGTTAACCCTTGATTTTGTACAATTTGTTTTAGGACTTTCCCTTAGGGTTTTTGAGCCATTCTTTTTGTCATAGTTAGGTATTGAACCCTAGTTTCATTTAGGATTTATCTCTTGATTTGTAGATTAAAATTTGATGTAGTTTGATTGTTAGACATTTAGGTGTTCTAATTAGGGTTTTAGGTTGTATATGTAGACTTGAACAAATTTGTTTTAGGGTTTATAGGCCAAGTTAGTGTATGGGGAATATATGGGTTAAAGGTAAGTATGTATAGAATCCCCTAGAATTTTGCTAGAATTTTGTATGGTGTTTTAGTATTTTTCATTGATTTTTGAATGTATGGATAGTATGTGTGTTGCTTAAGGGCATAAGTTGTATTGTTGTGTTTTCTTTCCTTCTCTTTTTGAGTGTGTGAGCTTTGAGGATTGAGTTGAAGACCTTGTAGATCATCATGGAAGCTTTGAAGACCTTGCAGAGGAGTTTGAATAGCTTTTGTTGTTTTGTTTATAGGATCATAAGTGCATAGGTAGAGCATTAGATAGAATGATTTCATTCAATAAACAAGGAGTGTCTTGTCCACCTCCTTTCTTCTCTATGACACAGAGTCCCTTAAGGGTATTCACCTCTCTCCTTTGGAGGGATTAGTGACCTTGCCCTATAAGGTAGAACTTTGAGAGAGCCTTTCCTTTGATGATAAGTCCTCAATGGCCTCCTTTGGAAGTCAGTGAGTACTGTAACATCCTCACCTCATCTTGTTGACTGAATCTTGTTTGCTGGAGCAGTTGAGCCATTGAAGATAGAAGCTGAAGCTTTGAAGAGGATGATTCCTTGAAGATTATTGAAGTCTGAAGACTTTGTGAAGATCAAGTTGATGCCTGAAGATCCCTGAAGATAGTGAAGCCTGAAGGTAGAGCTGATCAAAGGAGCTGAAGCTCAAGGGAGAAGATGAGTTGATACTCATGTTGTAAGGTTGATACCTGGAAAGCAAGTGATCTCTGAAGTCTGAAGACTGGGTTGCTGCTGGAGGAGCTGAGGCTTTCTTCTGTTTTCTTTGATGTATTGTGTGTTTTGTCTGATTTGTCTGCTGCATTAGACTAAGACCATCTAGAATAAGTCCAGTGTAAGAGCATGAGTGCATCTGCTTGTATTGTTACTGCTTGGCTTTGCTTGCGGGTATTCGGTAGAGCCCAGCTCCCTTGCCCATGTGTTTATAGCATGTTCTCTTTTACCTGTATGATTGCAGTTTACTGTTTATTGCTTGATAGCATGTTGTCTATTTTTCAGTATGATTACTGTTATTTCATGACTGGCTTGAGGTTGAGATGAGCTTGTGGAGGCTGAAGCCCCACACACATTTCCTCCCTCACTTGCATTGCATGCATTTTACTGTTAAAGCTGATGCTTTTGTCTGTTTTGGTGTATCATTGACATGATCCCTTAGGACTCTCATTTCCTCTGATGAGGATTTGATGATAGACTTTTAGGTTGAAACCTATGCATGACAACATCTAGGAGTTCCCTGTTCAAACCTCAACCATAGGGTGAATCCATGGCATGATAACAGTAGGACTTGATAGTCTCCCTCCTAGTAGGGCCGGTTCTCTTCTCATCTCAAAACAGTTTAAGATACAGTAATCATGAATGATTTCTTTCGTACGTTACGAGCCTTAAGCTATCTGAGAAAGGATTGTGGGAGAGTTTCTTTTCCACAGTCTGAATGTTTAATATGGTACCCTTTGGGTGACATGCGACGCATTCACTCTCAGGTCATAGTCTCTAGTGCGGTTGAAATCGCAAACACAATAAAAAACACTTCTTCTAGGAGATAACCCGTAGTTTCCCGAACTACGTTTGCTCTGATCTTTCATACCAGATGAAAGTACGTAGGCATAGGATGCGACATCCTAGCGAGCAACCTTCCCCGCCTTCACCCGTAGTTAGCCGAACTACGTAGACTCTGATTTCTCGTTCCAGACGGGAATACGTAGGCATAAAGCGCGATGCTTTGCCGAGTCATTTTTCTTTTCTTTTTCAGCCAGCCTTGATAGGTAGATAGATTATAACCAACTCGACCAAGTAAACAAACAAGCGTGGATCCCGTCGAGTAAGACGGACGTGAGGGGTGCTAATACCTTCCCCTTGCGTAACCGACTCCCGAACCTAGACAATGGTTGCGATGACCTTGTCTTACCCTTTTTCGTCAGGTTTTTCCGATCGTTTCCTTTCCCGCTTTGAGGGATAAATAACGAAAGGTCGCGACTCTTCTGTCATGCCGGCACCTTATTTTCGCGCAAGCGACAGCGCGCACACACACACACACACAGGCACACGCACGCATGCACACGCACAAGCACACGCACGCACGATGCACATACACATACACAAACGCACAGCGCACACATAGACACACACATACACACACACACACATGCGCGCGCTCACACACAAACATGCACACACACACACACACATAGCTCACACGCATATACACACACACATACATACTCAAACACGCGCGCGCGCAAGCACACCACTTACACACAGGCATGCACAACACTCACACAGGCACACACACGCGCACACGCACACATGCACACAAATACACACGCACGCGCACACACACACACACACACAAGCACACGTACAAGCGCGCGCAAACACACACACATGCACACACATACACACACGCACACACAAACACGCTCAGCGCACACACACACACACACACGCTCACACACACAAATACACACACACAAACATGCACACACACACACACACGCACAACGCACACATAGACACAGACACACACACACAAACACACGCGCGCACACACTCACACACATGCACAAACACGCGCGCTCGCACACACACACACGCACACACGCACATGGGCAGACACGCGCTCACACACACAAACGCACACACACGCGCACAAAGGCGCACACGCACACACACTCACACACAAATAGACGCGCGCGCGTGCGTACACACACAATGGCACAAACACGCACACACACGCGCACACACACACATACAGGCACACGCACGCGCACACGCACACGTGCGCAAACTCACGCACAATGCTCACACATGCACGCACACGCGCATACACACTCACACACAGGCACACGCACGCACGCACACACACACACACAGGCACACACACAAGCACACACACGCACGACGCACATACACATACACAAACATGCATACACACACAAACACGCACAGCGCACACATAGACACGCACATACACACACACGCGCGCGCTCACACACAAACATGCATACACACACACGCGCGCGCGCACATACACACACATATACATACACACATACACACTCAAACACGCACACGCGGAAGCACTCACACTCACACGCAGGCACGCACAACACTCACACAAGCACACACACGCGCACACGCACACATGCACAGAAAGACACACACACACACGCACACACACACACACACACACACACACACACAGGTACACACACACACACAGGCACACATACAAGCGCACACACACATACACACAGGCATACACATACACACAGACACACACGCACACACAAACACGCTCAGCGCACACACACACACACACACACACACACACACACACTCACGCACACACAAATACACACACACAAACATGCACACACACACACGCACAACACACACATAGACACACACACACAAACATGCGCGCTCGCACACACACACACACAAACACGCGCACTCGCACACAAACACACACACACACACACACGCACAGGCGCAGACACGCGCTCACGCATACAAACGCACGCACACACACACAAACGCGCGCACGCGCCTGCGCACACACACACACACACACAATGGCACACACACGCACACACGCACACACACACACACACATACAGACACACGCACACACACACACCCACGCACACACGCACGCACGCACACACATACACACACGCAAGCACACTCGTACGCACACACGCAAACTCACAGATACACACACACGCACGCACACACGCACGCACGCACGCTCGCGCACACACACATACACACAGAAACACACGCGCACACACACACACGCACACACAGGCACACACACACACATACACAGACGCACACGCGCGCACACACATACACACAGACACGCACGCACGCTCACGCACACACACACACGCGCGCACGCACGACACTCACACATGCATACACACGCGCTCACGCATACAAACGCACGCACACACACACACACGCGCGCACGCGCCTGCGCACACACACACACACACACACAATGGCACACACACGCACACACGCACACACACACACACACATACAGACACACGCACACACACACACCCACGTACACACACACCCACGCACACACGCACGCACGCACACACATACACACACGCAAGCACACTCGTACGCACACACGCAAACTCACAGATACACACACACGCACGCACACACGCACGCACGCACGCTCGCGCACACACACATACACACAGAAACACACGCGCACACACACACACGCACACACAGGCACACACACACACATACACAGACGCGCGCGCACACACACACACACACGCACACACAGGCACACACATACACACACACCCGCGCGCACACACACACAGACATACGCACGCATACCCACACGCACCCCCACACACACACATGACGCACACACATGCACACACACGCGCAAACGCACACACGCGCACACACACACACATTGAACACACAGGCACACCGACACGCATGCACAGCGCACACACAGGCACACACACGCGCACACACACACGAACACACACACACACACAGACATACACACACATACACACACACACATACACACACCCACAACGCATGCACACACACACACACACACATGCACAACAAACACACAGGCACACACACACGCACGCACAACGCACACACATGCGCATTCACACGAACACACGCACGCTCACACACACACAGGAACAACCACACGCGCGCGCGCACACACGCACACACACGCACGCACACACACACACACACGCACACGCACTCAAAGCGCACACACAGGCACACGCACGCGCACACGCTCGCACGCACAAACTCACACACACACAATGGCACAAACACACACACACACACGTACACACACACACACACACGCACACACACACACACACGCAAGCACACTCGTACGCACACACACACACTCACAGACACACATGCACGCACACACACACACACACGCACGCACGCTCGCCCACACACACACACACACGCACAAACACAGGCACACACACACACGCACACACCCGCGCACGCACACACACACGCATACCCTCACGCACACCCACACACACACACACGGTGCACACACATGCACACACACGCGCACACGCACGCACGCGCACACGCACGCACATTAAACACACAGGCACACACAAACGCATACACAGCGCACACACAGGCGCGCACACACACGAACACACACACACACACACACCCATAATGCACGCGCACACACACACAGACACACAGACACACATGCACAACAAACACACAGGCATACACACGCGTACACACACACACGAACACACACACACACACACATACACACATACACACACACACACACACAACGCACGCACACACACACACAAACATACACACACACACACAAACATGCACACACACACGCACATCGCGCACATAGTAACACACATACACACACAAACACACACGCGCGCACACACACACATACAAACACATACACTCTCACACAAGCGCGCGCGTGCCCATGCACACACACACACACACATGCGCGTGCGCACACCCACACACGCATGCACGCACAGTGCACACACAGGCACACACACGCGCACACATACACTCACACGCACACACACACGCTCTCTCTCTCTCTCTTTCTCACACACACACACACACACAGGCGCACACACGAGAACACGCACCCCCAAGCACACACGCGCACACAGGCGTACATGCACACATACACACACACGCACACACACACACAGGTACACACACGCGCAACGTATACAAGCACAGACACACGCGCACACACGCACACACACATGCATACACACACACACAAACGCACACGCGCACAGGCGCACAAGCACGCACACGCCCACTCAGGCGCAAATGCACACACGCGCACACACATACACACACACACACACACACACAAACAGTGCACACACGCGCACAAAGGTACACACGAACACACGCACGCACAACACACACACAAGCACACACACGCGCGTGTGCACACGCTCACACACACACGCACACGCATGCACACACGCGCACACTCACACTCACACGCACGCACACAAACACACGCACGTACACGCGCATGCACACTCACACACACAGGCGCATTCGCACGAACACACGCACGCTCGCACACACACACGCACACACACAACCACACACACGCGCGCGCACACGCACACACACGCGCACACACACACATACACACACACTCAAAGCGCACACATAGGCACACGCACACACGCGCAAACTCTCGCGCAATGGTCACACAGGTACGCACACGCGCGCGCGCACACACACACACACACAGGCACACGCACGTACGCACACACACACACACACGCACGCACGCACACACACAAGCACACGCATGCACGACGCACATACACATACACAAACATGCAAACACACGCACAGCGCACATCGCACACATAGACACACACATACAAACACATACGCGCGCAACCACACACGCGCACACTCACACACAAACATGCATACACACACACGCGCACACACACAAACACGCACACACACATAGCTCACACACATATACACACACATACACACTCAAACACGCGCGCACGCAAGCATGCACACTCACACGCAGGCACGCACAACACTCACACAGGCACACACACGCGCACACGCACGCATGCACACAAAGACACACACACACACACATACACACACAGGCACACACACACACACACAGGCACACGCACAAGCGCGCACACACACACGCACGCACTCACGCATACGCATGCACAGGCGCACGCATATGTACGCACGTGCACACACACACACACACACACACGCATGCACGCACAGAAAAACACACACACGCGCACACAGACACATATAGGAGCACACACACACACACACGCACACACACACACACACGCACAAGCGCACACACGCGCGCTCGCACTTACACGCGCACACACTCGCACTCACGCACATACACAGACTCACACACACACACGCACGCACCCACACACGTACGCACCCACACACACACACGCACCCACGCACATAGACACACACGCACGTGCACAAACACACACACGCGCACTCGACTTACACGCGCACACGCTCGCACGCACGCGTATACACACACTCACACATACACACATGCACGCATCCACACACACACACGCATGCGCGCACACACACACCCACATACAACCACACACGCACGCACGAGGCACAAACACGCACACACACGCGCACACACTTACACGCACACACACACGTACAGCGCACACACAGGTACACACATACACACACAGGCGCACACCCGCACACGCACACACAACGCACACACACACACAGGCACACACAGGCACACACATGCACACACACGCGCACACACACGCGTAACAAACACACAGACACACACACACGCACGCACAACGCACACACAGGCAAACACACGCGCACACACAAACGAACACATACACACACACACACACGCACAACACACGTGCACACACACACACACACACACACACACACACACATGCACAACAAACACACAGGCACACATACACGCACGCGCAGCGCACACATAGGCACACACACGCGCACACACACACGAACACACACACACACATACACACACACACACACACATACACACACACGCACAACGCACGCACGCACGCACACACACAAACATATACACACACAAACATGCACACACACACACACGCGCACAACGCATACATAGACACACACATACACAAAAACACACACGCGCACCCACGCACATACACACACATACACTCTAACACAAGCGCGCACGTGCACACGCGCACACACACACGCACACATGCGTGTGCGCACACGCACACACACACACATGCACGCTCACACACACAAGCACACACACGCGCGCGCGTGTGCCCACACACACACGCACACGCACTCAAAACGCACACACGGGCACATGCACGCACACACGCGCAAACTCACGCATAATGCTCACACAGGCACGCACGCTCTCACACACACACACATAGGCACACACACACAAACACACACCCGCGCGCGTGCGCACATACACGCACACGCACTCAAAACGCACACACAGGCACATGCACGCACACACA
>CAWUDS030001768.1:1217500-1220000 GCA_963859935.3 Lathyrus sativus | reverse complement strand
CACCCACACACTCACACATGCACGTACTCATGCACACGCTCGCGCAGGCTCACTCAGGCTCACACACACGCACGCATACACACACACACAAGCACAAACACACACACACACACACACACACAGGACCACAAACACACACACGCGCCTACTCGCAGGCGCTCACACGCGCACACACACACACACACACAGACACAAACACACACAAGCACGCACAGGCGCACACACACGCACACCCTTGCACGCACGCGCATACACATACTCACACACGTACGCACGCATGCACACACACACACACATGCACATACACACACACACACGCACGCACGGTGCACACACATGCACATACACGCGCACACGCATACACGCACACACACAGCGCACACACAGGCACACAGGCACACACGCACACACGCACACACACTCACAGACACACACACACGCACACACAGGCACACACAGTCACACACATACGCGCGCACACACATACACCCACACACAGGCACACACAGTCACACACACACACACACACACAGGCACACACAGTCACACACACGTTGACACACACACACAGCGCACACACAGGCACACACACACGCACACGCACACACACGCATAACGCCCACAATAACACATACACAGGCACACACATACACACACACACACGCACACGCACAGGCCCACACACGCGCACACACATTTAGACGCGCACACGCTCACACGCACGCGCATACATACACTCTCACACGCACGCACGCACATACACACACACACACGCACATACACTCGCACACACACACGCACGACATACACACGCGCACACGCATACACGCACACACACAACGCACACACAGGCACACACACACACATGCACACACACACACACAACGCACACACAGGCACACACACACATGCACACACACACACACACACACGTGAGCACACACAACTCCCACGCAGGCACACACACGCACACACACACACAAACACACAAACACACACATACACACACACACATACAAAGACACACATACATACAGACACACACGCACGCACACACACAAGCACGCACACACACACACAATCACACACACACACACATACAAAGACACACATACATACAGACACACACGCACGCACACACACACACGCTCAGCGCACACACTCACACACCCACGCACACACACACACAAACACACGTACACAAACACGCACACCCACACAAACACACGCACGCACACACGCACTCTCACACACACACAGGCACACACACACACACAGGCACACACGCACGCATGCGCATGCACACACAGCGCACACACTCGCGCAAATGCATGCACAACACTCACACAGGCACGCACACGCGCACATGTATGCGCCGCGCACACACAGGTACACACACGCGCACACACACACCAAACACACACACACGCGCACACACATACACAACCACACACAGCGCACACACAGGCACACACACACGCACATGCATGCACGCACACACAGACACGCACATGCGCACACAGTCACACACAAACACACACGTGCGCACAAGCACACAAGCACGCACACGAACAATCGCTCACACGCGCACACGCACGCACTCACGCACACACACGTGTAGGCGCACTCAGGCGCACACACGCACGCATACACGCACACACACACATACACACAAGAACGCACGTACAGGCACACACACGCGCACACGCACACACGCACACACGCACGCATAACGCCCACACAGGCACACACACGCGCACACGCATGCACAGTACACACACAGGTACACACACACGCACACGCACACGCACACGCATGCACAGGCCCACACACGCGCACACGCGTTACACGCGTACACGCGTTACACGCGCACACGCGTTACACGCGCACACGCGTTACACGCGCACACGTTTACACGTACGCACATACACACACTCACATACGCACGCACGCCCATACGCACACGCACGCACGCACATACACACGCACACTCACGCACGACGCACACACAGGCACATACACGCGCACAGGCATACACGCACACACACACACACACAACGCACACACAGGCACACACACACACGCACGCACACGCACACACGCGCACACGCACGCATAACGCCCACACAGGCACACACACACACGCACGCACGATGCACACCTAGGCACATACACGCGCACACGCATACACGCACACACACACAGAGCACACACAGGCACACACACACACACAGGCACACACAGTCACACACACGCACACACACACCCACATGCACCCACATACACACACACACACACGCACGCACACACACGTGAGCACACACAACACCCACACAGGCACACACACGCGCACGCATACACACACACATACAAATAGACGCACACACGCACACACACGCACACACACAAACACACACAAACACACACATACATATAGACACACACGCAGACACACACACCCTCAGCGCGCGCACACACACCCGCGCACGCACACACACAG
>CAWUDS030001768.1:1192500-1207500 GCA_963859935.3 Lathyrus sativus | reverse complement strand
AACCCAACCATCACCCGACTAAACTACAACGTCTAATCCGAGTTCTAACCGATTAAAACCTCATTCCACTCACAAAACCAACTTCTAACCTAAGTGGAAAAAGAGTAGAAACTCTACAAAATCCAAACACATACACATACAATCATACACATTAAAAAGATGATAGAGTTTCACACCCTTACCGATCGATTGCAAGCTTTGGTGATGATCCCTTGATGATTCTAGGTTTTCCTCTCCACTTTCTCTTCTCTTTCTCTTCTCCTCTTTTCTTTCTCTTGTTTTTCTTCTTATGTTACTATCTTTCTTTCTTTTCCTCTCTTATTCTATTTCTATCTCTATTTCTTTCCTCTCAAATTCTTTCCAACACTTACTAATCAATTCTCACACTAAATTGCTAAATGTCTAAAATGCCTTTTTTACTCTAATTCCCCGAAAACTCTCCGAATCGGTAAAAATAGATAAAATAAGAAAACACCACATAATAATATATAACTTCTCAATTTAAAACAAACATCAATTAAATAAATTAAAAGACTCAACAATTAATGGGAATTCAGAATCGGGGCGTTACAACTCTCCCCCACTTTAGAAATTTTCGTCCTCGAAAATATTACCTTATTCAAACAACTCTGGATGCGATTCTCGCATCTTGCTCTTCAATTCCCAAGTCATGTTGCCTTCCGCGGCACCTCCCCAGGACACTTTCACAAGCGCAATATCCTTGCCTCTTAGTTTCTTAACTTCGCGGTCCAAAATACTAACCGGTAAAACTTCAACTGTAAGGTTATCTCTTACTTCAACTTCATCCCTTGGGATAACATGTGACGGATCCGGAACATACTTTCGAAGTTGTGAGACATGGAATACATCATGCAAATTCGAAAGGTTCGGAGGCAACGCCACACGATAAGCCACTGCACCAACTCGTGCGACAATCTGATACGGACCAATAAAACGAGAAGTCAACTTTCTCGACTTCAAAGCACGACCCACACCCGTAACCGGTGTAACTCTCAAAAACACATGGTCGCCCTCTTGAAACTCGAGATCCTTTCTCCTTTTATCATGATAACTTTTCTGCCTACTCTGAGAAGCTCTCATCTTCTCCCGAATAAATTTCACTTTTTCCGTCGTTTGCTGTACCATTTCAGGACCAACTACCGACTTTTCACCTGTCTCATGCCAACACAGAGGTGTTCGACATCTCCGACCATATAAAGCCTCAAATGGCGCCATACCAATACTCGAATGGAAACTGTTATTATAGGTGAACTCAATCAACGCTAAATAACCGTCCCACACACCACATTGTTCAAGCACACAAGCACGCAACAAATCTTCTAAAGATTGAATCGTCCTCTCGGTTTGACCATCTGTTTGCGGATGATATGCCGAACTCAATCTCAACTTAGAACCCAAGGCACCTTGCAAACTTTCCCAAAATCTTGAAGTAAATCTAGGATCTCTATCCGACACAATACTCTTAGGAACTCCATGAAGCTTCACAATAGTGCCAACATAAATCTCGGCCAACCTTTCTAAAGAATAAGTAATATCAATCGGAATAAAGTGAGCCGATTTAGTAAGCCTATCAACAATCACCCAAATAGCATTATGTCCTCTTTGCGTATTCGGCAATCCCGTAACAAAATCCATCGATATACTATCCCATTTCCATTCCAGAATATCCAACGGTTGCATCAATCCACTAGGCTTCTGATGCTCCACCTTAGACTTCTGGCAAGTCAAACACGAGTACACAAAACGAGCAACATCGCTTTTCAATCCAGACCACCAAAAGATCTTCTTCAAATCCTGATACATCTTATTCGCTCCCGGATGAATACTCAAGTTACTCCGATGTCCCTCTTCCAATATCATCTTTTTCAAATCCGCATCATCGGGAATACAAATACGACCTCGAAACCTCAAAACTCCTAATTCATCAACTTTGGAATCTTCATTTCCATTCGTCATCAAATCCACAAATTTCAAATCCAACTTTTGTTTTTCACACACCGTAGCAAGGAAATCATTCGTGACATGCAACATACCAAGCTTTACACTACTCGGTGCCAACTCGCAAACCAAACTCAAATCTCTAAAGTTCTCCAAGAGTTCCCACTCTCTAACCATCAAAGTAGACACGTGCAACGACTTCCGACTTAAGGCATCGGCTACCACATTCGCCTTACCCGGATGATAATTTAAACCAAAATCATAGTCCTTCAAAAGTTCTAGCCATCTCCTTTGCCCCATATTCAATTCTTTTTGATCAAACAAATACTTCAAACTCTTGTGATCGCTAAAAACTTCAAATCTTGCACCATAAAGATAGTGTCTCCAAATTTTCAAAACGAACACTACGGCCGCTAACTCCAAATCATGAGTAGGATAATTCTTTTCATGTACTCTCAACTGTCTAGAAGCATACGCCACGACCTTCCCATCTTGCATCAATACACCACCCAATCCTGACAAAGAAGCATCGCAATAAACTACAAAAGGTTCCGTAGGATTCGGCAAAATCAAAACTGGCGCTGTCATTAACCTTCTCTTTAATTCCATGAAACTCTCTTCACAATTAACATCCCAAATAAAAGCCTTTCCTTTACAAGTCAACTGCGTTAACGGAAGTGCTAACTTTGAAAACCCTTCGATAAACCTCCGGTAGTAACCGGCCAAGCCCAAAAAGCTTCGAATTTCCGTAACCGATCTTGGAGTCTCCCATTGCATTACCGCATCGATCTTGGATGGATACACACTAATACCATTTCCAGAAATAATATGTCCAAGAAAACTCACCTTCGATAACCAAAACTCACACTTAGACAACTTTGCGTACAACTTCTTCTCTTTCAAAATCCGCAACACAATCCTTAAATGTTCTTCGTGTTCCTCTCGAGACTTAGAATAAATCAAAATGTCATCGATAAACACTACCACAAAACGATCCAACTGCTCGTGGAAGATACGGTTCATATATTCCATGAAAACACCCGGCGCATTAGAAACTCCGAATGGCATCACCGTATACTCATAGTGACCATATCGTGTTCTAAAAGCCGTCTTCGAAATATCTTCTTCCTTAACCCGAATCTGGTGATAACCGGATCTCAAATCAATCTTACTAAAAACACGGGCTCCAACCAATTGATCCATCAAATCATCGATTCTTGGAAGCGGATACTTGTTCTTAATTGTCACCTTATTCAACTGTCGATAATCAATACACAATCGCATACTACCATCCTTCTTCTTTACCAACAATACCGGCGCACCCCAAGGAGAAACACTTGGTCTTACAAATCTCTTATCCAACAAATCATTCAACTGCTTCTTCAATTCCACCAACTCCGATGCCGACATCCGATACGGGGCCATCGAAATCGGTCTAGTACCCGGAACTAGATCAATAGAAAATTCAACCTCTCTCTTTGGCGGCACATCCGCAACATCTTCTGGAAACACTTCAGGAAATTCACAAACCACAGGAAACACGTCGAGCTCAACTTTTCTCTCCACCGACAACGATGCAAACAAACCAAACAACTGAGCTTCGTCCGCTAAAAGTTTCTTCAACTCTTTAGTGGAAAGAAAACTCTCGTTTTCACCATCTTCCAAAGAAGGAAACCTTACTAACTTGTGATAGCAATCTAGATGAACTCTATTAAATTGCAACCAGTTTATACCCAAGATTACGTCCAAACCTTCCAACGGCAAACACACTAAATCCATAACGAAGTCCTTACCATACATGGTCAAAGGACAACTTGCACACACCAAAGAAGTAGTTACCGACCCCGAAGCGGGAGTCCCAATAACCATACCATTACTCAAAGAAACCATACACAAATCTAACCGCTTAGCACACGCAAGAGAGATGAACGAGTGAGTCGCTCCAGTATCAATAATAGCAACTAAAGGCATATCATTAATAAAGCACGTACCTTTAATCAAACGATCCGCCGCATTAGTAGCGTCTGAACCTGCTAATGCGAAAACTTTTCCGCCCGCCGGAGCTTGCTTCGGTTTGGTACAATTCGGGCTAATGTGACCCACCTCGCCACAATTAAAACACTTCACAGCATTCTTTCTACACTCTGCTGCATCATGTCCAAGGAGCCCACAGTTGGAACACTTCGCCTTGAACTTTCCACAATCATAAGACTTGTGGCCCATCACGCCACACTTAAAACATTTGATCGCACCGGAACCTCCTCCGGGTCTCCTATCAAAGTTTCCCCTATGTTTTCCCTTATCAGCAGGCGTCACATAAGGTCCGCTTCGAACTTGCTGCTTCCCTCTCCTCTCGCTCAAACCCTTATAATGAGTAGAACGAGCTCTACTGTCTTCTTCATAAATCCTACAGCACTCGGTCAAATCCGAAAATCTCTGTATCCTTTGATAACCCACCGCTTGCTTTATCTCTGGACGCAAGCCATTCTCATACTTGATACATTTGGAAAATTCCGCCGTAACCGCATCATAATGAGGGTGAAACTTCACTAACTCAGTAAACTTAACGGTGTAGTCCACCACCGACATATTACCTTGTTTCAACTCCAGAAATTCCATTTCTCTCTTCCCTTTAACACTTTCGGGATAATACTTCCTTAGAAACTCAGTACGAAATAAATCCCACGTAATCTCCTCATCGTCGACCTCAAGAACTTACCTCATGCTGACCCACCAGTCATCAGCCTCTTCTCTCTGCATGTGAGTCCCTAGTCTCACCTTGATCCCTTCAGTACAATCCATCACCCTAAAGATCCTCTCAATTTCCTTTAACCATATCTGAGCACCATCCAGATCAAATCTCCCTTTGAACACCGGTGGTTGGTTCTTCCTGAACTCATCATTCGCATTCACGTTAGGTGCACCCTGCACAGCTCTGGCCATAGCCTCTAACGCCGCTGCCATAGCATTGTCATTACGACCTGCCATATTCTGAGGATTCCCAAAAATAACAACAAGGTTAAACAACCGTTCAACCAACACAACAACACGACAGACACGACTGACTCAACACTGGCTCTGATACCACTTAATGTAACACCCCCTTTCTATACCCCCAAATAAATACATTTAATCAATTAGGCACTTAGAAAATTTATTTCATCAGAGTTTAATTAAAACATGGTATAAAAGAGGCGCATCACATTATCATGAAATTACACACATACGATACCTGCTCAAAATAGATATGCAACAATGGGTAACCCACATCTCAATATTTAGAATAAAAGCGGAAACATCCAAATATTGAATCGATCACATACATAAAAGTATATACTGAAGGAAAATTGCGATCTAAACGCAGCGGAAAACAAAAATTTTCCTTTAGTGATCCTCACGAATGAGCATGGTCAGTGATAGAATCGTTACCTCTTTGTGGCGATTCAGATCTTTGATGCAGCGATCACAAGCGTTGATGAAGTGCAACGCCTCTACTCAGTCCACACGAACAGCTTCCGGTCACAGTGCTAGCTGCTTACGAACGGAATTATTTGAGTGAGAAAAGAGAATCAAAAACGAAATTGCATCATGTGAAAGCTTCATCACAAGGGTTCCTTTTATAGACTCTCTTGTGGGCTGCGGGCTAAAACCCTAATTCACATGATCCATAATAATATTATATATTATTATAATAACTATTATTATAATAAATATATTTATTTTATTATTATTTTATAACCATTATAAAATAACAATAATTATTATTATATTATCCGAATTTCTATTTTTCACTTAAGTGCACCGTACCTTACGGTGTTCCTTTGATTTCTCTATCTCTCATCAAACTGTCCTTATGTGTGTGACCCTGTAGGATTTCGTAACGTTGGTAATTATATTAAATTATATATTTAACATAATAAACAGTAAGCGGTATCTAGCAACACATCACTGCTACCCAAGTCACGAAAATGTCATGTGATCTGACAAAACCTTTTTCGTGATAATATATGTTTGTACAATTACCCTTTTGCCCCTATGTCTATATTGAACACAAGGCATACACTGTGTCATCCTTGTCCAGTTCAATATTGGGCCCTTAGACATTTCTCCTGTTATGCAGGATTGGCAAATTCCATCTAGGACACTCATGTCCCTCAGCATGCTTCGTGGAGTGCCCATCAACTGTCTTTATGATCATCCAGTTACGGATAATGTTTGATCAGCAATAAAGCACCCGACTCTACATCTAGGGTCCATAGTGGTTTCAGGTCGAAGGGTGGTAATACACCATTATCACCATGAGAATAACTTATGACACTTTGCATAACATACTATGTAGTATTCTCATAGCGGGTCAATCCGGTATAAATATTACTCCTAATATTTATACCTATGTCAAGACTTGATAACTCTTTATCCATGATCCATGAGATGTGATCATCAGTCTATCTTCATAATAGTCTCAATGCTTTTAATGTTATCCCACTTTGCAATAAAGCTTGACTACGGATATTTTAAGAATAATGTCTTTATGTTTAATGGGATCTCATGATTAAGTCACACTTAACATTTCATTAAACAGACTAACTATTCTAGGGACTTTATTATTCTGAAAGACAAACATAATAAAGAAATGCCTTTTATTATTAAACGAATAATCTGATACAAGTACCAAAAGTATTGGCCTCTAGGGCTTACACCAACAATCTCCCACTAGCACTAGAGCCAATTAGGCATACCCCTAATACCCATAGATCTAGTATGACCATCATGCTTCTGTTGCGCAAGAGGCTTTGTTAATGGGTCAGCGATATTGTCAAGTGTAGGTACTCTGCATATCTTCACATCTCCCCGATCGATTATCTCTCGAATGAGGTGATAACGCCTAAGTATGTGTTTGGATCGTTGGTGAGATCTAGGCTCCTTAGCTTGTGCGATAGCACCATTGTTATCACAATATAAACCAATGGGATCCACAATGCTAGGGACTATGCCAAGTTCACTAATGAACTTCTTGATCCAAACAGCTTCCTTTGCTGCATTTGAGGCAGCAATATACTCGGCCTCAGTTGTAGAATCAGCAACTGTTTCTTGCTTTGAACTTTTCCAGCTCACAGCGCCACCATTGAGACAGAACACATAACCAGATTGTGATCTAAAATCATCCTTATCTGTCTGGAAGCTAGCATCAGTGTAACCAATTACATCAAGCTCTTCCTGACCTCCATATATCAAGAATGAATCCTTAGTCCTTCTCAAGTACTTAAGGATATTCTTGACAGCTACCCAGTGAGCGTCACCGGGATCAGATTGGTACCTACTCGTTGCACTTAATGCATACGAGACATCTGGTCGAGTACATAACATGGCATACATGATAGATCCTATTGCAGATGCATATGGAATCTTATTCATGCGATCCCTTTCTTCCTTAGTTGAAGGGGATTGTGTTTTTGATAAACACAGACCATGTTGCATAGGTATGAATCCTTTCTTGGAATCATGCATATTAAAGCGTCTCAACACTTTATCTATGTATGTACTCTGACTTAGGCCAAGCAGTTTTTGTGATCTATCTCTATAGATCCTAATTCCTAATATATAGGCTGCTTCACCTAGGTCTTTCATAGAAAAACAATTCCCTAACCAAGTTTTCACTTGTTGCAAGGTAGGGACATCGTTTCCAATGAGTAATATGTCATCTACATATAATACCAGAAACACGATCATGCTCCCACTAACCTTCTTGTAGACACAAGGTTCATCTTCATTTTTGATGAATCCATATTGTTTTACGGTTTCATCAAAACGAAGATTCCAGCTTCTGGAAGCTTGCTTCAATCCATAGATTGATCGCTGTAACTTGCATATCTTTTGGGCATCTTGTGGTATGTCAAATCCTTCAGGTTGTGTCATGTACACATCCTCAAGAAGATTCCCATTAAGGAAAGCAGTTTTGACATCCATCTGCCATATTTCATAATCATGATATGCAGCGATGGCAAGTAAAATCCGAACAGATTTAAGCATTGCAACTGGTGAAAAGGTTTCATCATAGTCAACCCCATGAATTTGTTTATAGCCTTTTGCAACCAGTCTTGCTTTATAGGTATGTACCTTACCATCCATGTCAGTCTTCTTCTTGAAGACCCACTTGCATCCTATAGGGTTAACTCCTATAGGAGGTTCTACCAAGGTCCAAACCTGGTTTGTGTACATGGAATCCATTTCAGATTTCATGGCTTCTAGCCACTTCTCAGACTCAGGACCAGTTATGGCCTCTTTGTAGGTCACAGGCTCATCTTGATCCATGAGTAATACATCACCCTGATCACTTATGAGATATCCATATCTCTCAGGTTGGTGACGTATCCTGCTTGACCTACGCTGGTCTTGTTCTTCTTGAGCAGGTTGCTCTTCCACAACTACTTGTGTTTCCTGCTCTAGTTCCTCCATAGGTGTTTCAATGTTTTGTGATTCTTGAATTTCTTCAAGCTCTATTTTCCTCCCACTGTTTCCTTTGGAAATAAAATCCCTTTCCAGAAAGACTCCAGTTCGAGCGACAAACACTTTGCCCTCAGAAGGATTGTAGAAGTAATATCCTCTTGTTTCTTTAGGATACCCCACAAATAAGCATTTGTCAGATTTGGGCTCAAGCTTGGTTGAAATTTGTCGTTTGACGTAAACCTCGCAACCCCAAATCTTCATGTAAGACATATGTGGTTTCTTACCACTCCATATCTCATATGGTGTCTTATCAACCTTTTTGGATGGAACACGGTTAAGTGTGTAAGCTGCTGTTAATAATGCATGTCCCCAAAAGGAGTTTGGAAGATCGACGTGACTCATCATGGATCGGACCATGTCTAACAAGGTTCGATTTCTTCTCTCAGATACACCATTCCATTGTGGTGTTCCAGGAGGAGTAAGTTGGGATAGAATCCCATACTCTTTTAGATGGTCATCAAATTCTAGGCTTAAATATTCACCGCCTCGATCTGATCGAAGAACTTTAATATTCTTACCTAGTTGGTTTTGTACTTCATTCTTGAATTCCTTGAACTTTTCAAAGGACTCAGATTTGTGTTTCATTAAATACACATATCCGTATCTACTGAAGTCATCAGTAAAAGTGATGAAGTACTGAAAACCTCCTCTGGCTGGTATGTTCAGTGGTCCACATACATCAGTATGTATGAGTGCCAAAAGATCATTAGCCCTTTCACCTTTTCCTGTGAATGGGGACTTTGTCATCTTTCCAATTAAACAAGATCTGCATGTCTCATATGATTCATAATCAAAAGAGTCCAAGAGTCCATCTTTATGGAGTTTGGAAATGCGTTTCTCATTTATGTGGCCTAATCGACAGTGCCAAAGGTAAGTTGGATTCAACTCATTAGGTTTCAACCTTTTAGTATTAATGTTATAAATTGGCATTTCAAGATCAAGGACATATAGTCCATTATTCATTTTTGCAGTAGCATAGAATATATCATTCAAATAAATGGAGCAACAATTGTTCCTTATTATGAATGAAAAACCAAACTTGTCCAAACAAGAAACGGAAATAATATTCCTGCTAATTGCAGGTACATAATAACAGTTCTCTAACTGAATTATTAAACCACTAGGTAAAGTTAAAACATAAGTTCCTACAGCTAAAGCAGCAACCTTTGCTCCATTGCCAACTCGTAGGTCAACTTCACCTTTTGCCAAATTTCTACTCCTTTTTAGCCCCTGCACATTAGTACAAATGTGAGAACCGCATCCAGTATCTAATACCCATGATGCAGAAGTAGATAAATTAATTTCAATAACAAAAATACCTGAATTTGAAGTCTCTACTCCATTATTCTTATCTTCCAGGTACTTTGGGCAATTTCTCTTCCAATGTCCGGTCTTACCGCAATGGAAGCAAGTGCCCTCTTTTGCTATTCCTCCACTAGGCTTCAAAACAGGAGGAGTGGGTTTGGGTTTGGCAACTTCCTTGCCTTTCCCTCTACCACCCTGTTTGATGGGCCTCTTGTTCTGTTTCTTTCCATTACTGACCATCAGAATGGATTTCCCTTTTGTCTTCATATTCTGCTCAGCAGTTCTCAACATGCCTAGCAGTTCTGGAAGACTTTTGTCCAAGTCATTCATATTGAAATTCAGGACAAACTGACTGAAGCTCTCTGGCAACGATTGCAAGATCAGATCAATCGCAAGTTCCTTTCCAAGGGGAAACCCTAATCTGTCAAGGTTCTCCACATACCCAATCATCTTGAGTACATGGGGACTTACAGGGGCTCCCTCAGCTAACTTGCTGTTAAAAAGGGACTTTGAAACCTGAAACCTCTCATTTCTTGCTTGCTCTTGGTAAAGCGTTTTCAGATGTCCGATCATATCGAACGCAGACATGTTCTCGTGTTGCTTTTGCAACTCAGAGTTCATGGTAGCAAGCATGAGGCAAGCGGTTTCATTGGCATCATCGAAATGCTTCTTATAAGCATCTCTTTCTGCCTTTGGTGCAGAACTAGGAGGTTCCTCCTCAGGAACTGGTGTCTCCAAGACATACAGCTTCTTATCGTGCTTGAGGACAATCCTCAGATTACGGTGCCAATCCAGGAAATTTGTCCCAGACAATTTTTCCTTATCTAGGATGGATCGCAAAATATTGTTCGATGTGTTTGTTGTCATGGTAATCTACAAGAGAAATATGAAAATATAAGTATCATTAAAACAACATATTTAATTAGGCCTTTAATCAAATATGCTCCCACTATTTTATTCAAAACAAATGACCCTCATCATTTGATTCGGAAAATCCCGTTGGAAGACTTTCTAGTGGGTCGAGATCCATGTTTCACTTTGTTTTAAGTCAGCGTTAGGCTGATTACACAAAACTAAGTTATTTAGGTAGGAACTCCTTCCAATTGTATCTCATACAACTCTCGAATATTTTCAATTGGGTGAATAACTCCTTATTCTGATCCATCACATGAATCATTCCCAATTCTTGCTTCTAAACATATATAATCTTATTATAATTTGTTTAGTTAAGTTTGACCCATTGTTTTAGCAATTGGATATTACAATTATCCCATCACACCTTACTAATATAGAACATGCACCTCGCGTAGGCGAAACCTACAATGCTCGATACTAGTCTTGATGAGTGCTAAAAATTGGAAAGCATAAACTTAATATTTAATTTTGAGGGAATTTGTTATTAGTTTGATCTCACCGGCTTAACATGCAAAACGTCTCTCACATGCATCAACATACAATTACATGCATCAACATACATATAAAAAAAAAAAAAAAAGATACAATTATGGCCCCTAACGCAATTGTTCTCTCAAGCCAATGAGAGAACCTAAGCTAACCTAATAACGATCTAAGCTTCTCCAAGCATGATCTCCATGGTTATCCTCCTTTAATATTGAATACTTCCTTTTTTTTCATAACATAATATTACATTACATATAAGAAATATTACATTACATATAAGAGAACTCGTTTTACATACGAGGGAGTGAGATGAGAAAAGAAGTTACATAAAGAGATTGAGAGAGAGGCACGACACGCAGGTCGTATTCAAAAATCCCAAAACACTAATAAAGGAAAAACTAAGGCCATAACTGATCACCACAAATAAATAATAATAAACACACTTTTATTATTAGTTTAAAATTCCGATAATTAAATAAACTAAATCAAATTTCGGCTGATTGATCACACTTTGCAGACTTAGCCGGGGGTTCCGCTGCCCGGTCAGCGGACGGTGGTTCCGCTGACCGTTCAGCGGACGGGGGTCAAGGGGGCAGCGCCCCAGCGAAATTTTTTTTTTATGAACACTTCATTGTATTTCACGTCGTTTCCTGCACAACTTTTGTGCATTTACAACCCCAACCGGAAAAGTCTGCGGCAATACAACACTTGTACTGCCATTAATCCTAATGCAACAATTTCATGCCGTCAAACACAACTCGATTGATAACTCAATATGATAGATCAACATATCATTGCTTCACCATACTAACGTCGGATTCCGAAGCGAATGAAAGTGATGATCTTTCAAAAGAATTACAATCCTTATGTGATTGAATGGATGAAATCAAAACAGTATATCCCATATACCATCTTTGCATCAGAATTTCTTATATCTTATATAAAAGTGATCGATCTAATTGTGTAACCTATGGATGATCAATGTATCGCACAACTTCACCATACTAATGTCGGATTCCGAAGCATAATCAACATCAATCATCCAAATCGTACACAACAGATGCCAAATTTAATTAATCGTTTATTGTTAAATTCATTCTGTGTTTTAATCGAATCAAATACAGAAAAGACGGAAATTTAACAGCTATCAGATCCATGGTTTCGTAAGTGGCTCTGATACCACTGAAGGAAAATTGCGATCTAAACGCAGCGGAAAACAAAAATTTTCCTTTAGTGATCCTCACGAATGAGCATGGTCAGTGATAGAATCGTTACCTCTTTGTGGCGATTCAGATCTTTGATGCAGCGATCACAAGCGTTGATGAAGTGCAACGCCTCTACTCAGTCCACACGAACAGCTTCCGGTCACAGTGCTAGCTGCTTACGAACGGAATTATTTGAGTGAGAAAAGAGAATCAAAAACGAAATTGCATCATGTGAAAGCTTCATCACAAGGGTTCCTTTTATAGACTCTCTTGTGGGCTGCAGGCTAAAACCCTAATTCACATGATCCATAATAATATTATATATTATTATAATAACTATTATTATAATAAATATATTTATTTTATTATTATTTTATAACCATTATAAAATAACAATAATTATTATTATATTATCCGAATTTCTATTTTTCACTTAAGTGCACCGTACCTTACGGTGTTCCTTTGATTTCTCTATCTCTCATCAAACTGTCCTTATGTGTGTGACCCTGTAGGATTTCGTAACGTTGGTAATTATATTAAATTATATATTTAACATAATAAACAGTAAGCGGTATCTAGCAACACATCACTGCTACCCAAGTCACGAAAATGTCATGTGATCTGACAAAACCTTTTTCGTGATAATATATGTTTGTACAATTACCCTTTTGCCCCTATGTCTATATTGAACACAAGGCATACACTGTGTCATCCTTGTCCAGTTCAATATTGGGCCCTTAGACATTTCTCCTGTTATGCAGGATTGGCAAATTCCATCTAGGACACTCATGTCCCTCAGCATGCTTCGTGGAGTGCCCATCAACTGTCTTTATGATCATCCAGTTACGGATAATGTTTGATCAGCAATAAAGCACCCGACTCTACATCTAGGGTCCATAGTGGTTTCAGGTCGAAGGGTGGTAATACACCATTATCACCATGAGAATAACTTATGACACTTTGCATAACATACTATGTAGTATTCTCATAGCGGGTCAATCCGGTATAAATATTACTCCTAATATTTATACCTATGTCAAGACTTGATAACTCTTTATCCATGATCCATGAGATGTGATCATCAGTCTATCTTCATAATAGTCTCAATGCTTTTAATGTTATCCCACTTTGCAATAAAGCTTGACTACGGATATTTTAAGAATAATGTCTTTATGTTTAATGGGATCTCATGATTAAGTCACACTTAACATTTCATTAAACAGACTAACTATTCTAGGGACTTTATTATTCTGAAAGACAAACATAATAAAGAAATGCCTTTTATTATTAAACGAATAATCTGATACAAGTACCAAAAGTATTGGCCTCTAGGGCTTACACCAACATATACAACCATTCAATTAATTCATGCTTTACAACCATATCCACAGCGGATACATACACAGATGTATCACAAGGAATCAAAACAAATGTAACTCCAAAAGAGTCAAAGGCTTCCTAACTACCCAGATGTTACATATCAGAGCCATTGACCAAAAAGAATGAAGACATCGCTTCACAAAAAGAACCTCCAGCTTCCTACTCTGTAATGCCTCATAGAGCATTATAAAACAGCAGAAGGGTGAGAAACAATATCATAACAGTTAATGCATAAAATTGTATATATATACATATATCCATAATTGTACAAGTCATACTCAATTTATGTTCTCACCACATTAAGCATATACAATTAATCATGTCTCTACACATACACATGAACATTCACTATATGTTCTTCCAAACAATCATATATAACATACACAGTTATATTCATTCAACTAATGCATCATACATAGATGACTCATGCAACTCATAGAGACCGACACACGACTCTATGCAGATGCAAATGCGGTACCGACTCATTTCAACAAATTCCCTAAGGAATCGAGTATTCAGCAGATTCTCCACGGAATCAAGTATTCAGCAGATTCTCCACGGAATCAAATATTCATCAGATTCTCCACGGAATCGAATATTCAACAGATTCTCCACGGAATCAAATACTCAGCAGATTCTCCACGGAATCAAATACTCTAGCCAATCCTCCACGGGATTACATGTTATGACCGATTCTCCAAGGAATCACACAATGCAACCGATTCTCCAAGGAATCACACAATGCAACCGATTCTCCAAGGAATCTAATATAACCGTCATATCATACGAGGTTCTGCAAATCCTCCGAGGGATCAATCAACACACAAATGCATACTAAGATGCTACACAATACTAATCCTCCGAGGGATCGATCAACACAGAATGCATACTATGTTCACAAGCATACTCATTGCATTTATCACATATATCGCATATATCCATCATGCATTCACATTAGGCACCATTTCACACATGGTTTACACACATATCAGCCTATCAATGCTTTTCTATTCAATTCAAGCAAATACACAAGATTATCAAACGTTCAAGATTCACCATTGGCACTACAATCTAGGATTCACGCCTTTCGGCCACCCACAACACGACATATCGAAACAGTCCACACACCAATCATTCATATAGGCATTAGTCATAATTGAATCAACCAACCATCATGCTATGAATAAACAGCAAAAACAAATAACACTGCCAGGTTCGCCAACCTTCGCCTGGCGAAGCCACG
>CAWUDS030001768.1:1182500-1187500 GCA_963859935.3 Lathyrus sativus | reverse complement strand
CGCACACACGAACATACACACACACACACGCACGCACATACACACACACACACGGCGCACACACAGGCACATACACGCGCACACGCCTACACGCACACACACACACAACACACACACATGCACACACATACACACACAGGGACACACACAGGCACACACACACAGGCACGCACAGCATACACACAGGCACACATGCGCACACGCGCGCATGCACGCACACACACACACACACATACACACACACACATACACACACACACACATACACATACACACGCACGACACACATACATGCACACACACGCGCACACGCATACACGCACACACACATGCACAACGTATGCAAAGTCACACACACACACACAGGCATGCACGGCGCATACACAGCCACACACACGCGCGCGTACTTGCGCACAACGCTTATACACACACACACACACGCACACGCAGAGCGCAAGCACAGGAACACACACACGCACACACACGCACGCAGAGCGCACGCACATGAACACACACACGCACACACACAGACCCACACACACACACCCGCACACACACACACGCACAGGCGCTGACACGCGCACACGCACGCGCACACACACACACATACACACAAGAACGCACAACGCACAAACATGCACACACACACGCACATGCACGCACACATACACACACGCATAACACACACACAGGACACACACAGGCACACACACACACACACGCACGTGTGGGCGCACACAATCATACACACACGCACGCACGCATAGTCGCACACACGCGCACGCACGCGCTCACACGTACACACGTATGAACACGCACAAGCACACACACAAACACACAAGAACACATATATACACGCCCGCGCGCGCTCACGCACGCTTAGGCAGACTCACGCGCACACACATACCCACACAGACACACACACACACACACACATGAACAGGCATGCACAAGCGCACACGCATGCACGCACGCGCACACACACTCTCACACACACCCAGAGAAACAAACAAACACGAGTACGCGCACGCGCAGGCACATACACGCACACACACACACACACACACACATACGCACGCATATGCACACACACACACACACACACACACACATACACACACACACAGGCGCACACACACACACACACTCATTCACACGCGCACACGCATGCACGCACGCGCATACACACACACACTCACACGCGCGCACGCACACACACACACACACGCACGCATGCTAACGCGCACACACGCACGCACGCGTACACACGCACGCACGCACGATGCATACACAGGCACACACAGGCGCACACAGATACACACACGCACATCGCACAGAGAGGAACACGCACGCACGCACGCACACACATCGCACACACAGGCACACACACACACGCGCGCGCACACACTCACGCACTCGCGCTACGCGCATACACACACACAACGCACAAATGCGCACACGCGCACACTTACACACGTGCACACACACACACACACACAAGCACACACACGTGTACACGCAGACACACACACATGCATATACATCGCACACACGGGCACACACATGCGCACACGCACACACACATGCACACACACACACACACTCATGTATGCGCACGCACGCACGCATAACACATGCATAGGAACACACACGCGTACACGCAAGCACGCACATCAGACACAGATGCACACACACGCGCGCGCACACACACACACACACACACACACACACACTCTCATACACACAAACCCACACACACACACACACACACACACACGTGCACGCACGCACACACACACACCCACACACACCCACACAACACGCACGGTACACACACAGGCGCACACACGCGCACACGCCTACACGCACAATGCTCACACAGGCACACACGCGCGCACACACTCTCTCTCTCTCTCTCTCTCACACACACACACACATAAACATTGCAAGCACAGGCACACACGCGCACACGCATGCACATCGCACGCACAGGCACACACACGCGCACACGCAGGTACGCACAGGCACACACACGCGCACACATACACACACTCACACACACGCACGCACACACGCACGCACAACACAGACACTGACACACACACACACGCACACACATTCACAGACACATACGCTCAAACACAGACGCGCGCGCACACAATCCTACACACACATGCACACGCACGCAAAGGCGCACACACGCGCACGCACACACACAGGAACACACAAACACACACGAATACACACGCACTTACGCACATCGCACACACAGGCACACAAACACGCGCGCACACGTATTAGCGTGACGCACGTACACACAAACACACAGCGCACATGCACGCACACACACAATGCACAAACGCGTGCACACACACTTATGCACGCGCACGCACGCACAAGCACACACACGTGTACACGCAAACACGCACACATGCACATACATTGCACACACGGGCACACACATGCGCACACACACAGGCACACACACACACACACTCACGTACGCACGCACAGGCACACACGCGCACATGCGCGCACACGTACGCACAGGCACACACGCGCACACGCGCGCACATGCACGCACAACGCACACATAGGAACACACATACGCGCACACGCCCATCAGACACAGACACAGATGCACACGCGCACACGCACACATAGGAACACACACACGCACCCACACGCACGCACACACACACGCATACACAGGCGCACACACTCGCACATGCACACACAGGTACACACGCGCAAACGCACATACGCGCACATGCACGCACAGCGCACACCTAGGCACACACGCGCACGCGCAAGCACGGACAGCGCACACACAGACACACACAGGCGCACACACATACACACACACACACACACACACACACACACATCCACACGTACACACACGCACACACACACACACACGCACAGCATACACACACGCACAACGCACACACACACACGCAAACTCACGCATAGCGCACACACAGGCACGCACACGCGCACACGCACGCACAACGCATACAAAGGGACAGACACGCGCACACACACACACACCAAACACACACACACAGACACACACACGGGAATGCACAGCGCACACACCAACACACACACACACGAACACACGCACAGGCACGCACACGCGCATACTCGTGCACAATACTCACACAGGCACGCATAACGCACACACAGGCACACACACGCACGCACGCACACACGCACGCACAATGCACACACAAGCACACACACAACGCACAAACAGGCACACACACACACACACACACACACACGTAAACACGCGCGCAGACGCACGCACGCATGCACGCGTGCATAACGTACACACAGGCACACACACGCACACACACAGGCACACACGTACACACACACGCACGCACACGCACACACACACATAGGCACACAGGCACACGCACACACACAGACACACACACGCGCGCACACACAAACACACAGGAACACAGACACACACTTTTGCGCACGCTCACGCATGCACAGGCGCACACACGCGCGCACACAGACACACACACAAGCACATGCACGCACAGGCGCACGCACTGGCACACACACGCACACGCACACGTACGCGCACACGCACGTCCCCTCGCACACACTCACAGACACAAACACACGCATGCACGCACGCACATACACACATACACACGCACGGCGCTCACACAGGCACACACACGCGCACACGCTTACACGCATACACGCATGCACAGCGCACATACACACACACATACACACACACACGCACATGCATGCACAATGCACACACATGCATAAACACATGTGCGCACACGCGCATAAGGTCGCACCGCGCGCGTACACACTCACACACACACACACGCATGACACTCACACAGGCACACACACGCACACATGGTTACACGCACACACGCATGCACAATGCACACACACGCACAAACACACACGCGCGTGCACGCATGTACAACGCACACACAAGCATAAACACATGTGCGTACACGCGCATACGGTCGCACAGCGTGCGTACACACACACACACATGCACGCACTCACATCACACACACACACACGCACACGCACGCACACTGCACACACATACACACACACACAACACACACGCGTGCACACACACACACACACACAAAGCACACACACATACACACGCGCACACACACACACACACACAAATGCACAACATACACACACGCACACACACACACTGCACAGGAACACAAACAAAGACACGCGCGCGCCCACAGGTGCAGACACGCACACACACACACACAATGGCACGCACACGCACACACGCATACACACGCGCACACGCGCAAACACGCACACACGCAAACACACACACACAATGGCACACACACACACACGCATGCACACACACACTCACACGCACACACACATACACACACACGCACACACGCACACGCACACACGCACACATGTACACGCACAGGCACACACACGTGTACACGCATACGCGCACACACACACGCATAACGCACACACAGGCACACACATGCGCACACACACATAGACACAGGCACACACACAGACACACAGACACACTCACGTACGCACGCAAATACACACACACACGCACACGCACACACGTACACACGCACGCATAATGCACACATAAGCACACACACGTACACACGCAAGCAAGCACATCACACACACAGGCACACACACGCGCACACACAGGCACACACACACACACACACGCACACACACGCACGCACACACACACACACGCATGCACGCCCCCGTGCGCACACACACACAGCACGCACGCACTCACACGCACACGCACGCATGCTCACACGCTCAAACACACACACGCGCGCACACAATCCTACACACGCATGCACACGCACGCATAGGCGCACACACACACACACGCACACACACACACACACGCATGCACACACCCACACACACACGCATGCTCACACGCTCACACACACAAACACAGCGTACGC
>CAWUDS030001768.1:1150000-1177500 GCA_963859935.3 Lathyrus sativus | reverse complement strand
CACACACACACACGCACGCACGCACGCACATACACACACACACACACACACGCACGACGCACACACACGCGCACATGCATACAAGCACACACACACGCACAATGCACACACAGGAACACACGCGCGCACACACTCACATGCATACACACATACACACACGCACACGCACACACACGCACACACAATGCATGCACAGGAACACACGCGCACACGCACAGACTTGCACATGCACGTACTCGCACACATAGGCGCACACACACACACACGCACACAGAGAGGCGCACACACATACCGACCCACACGCACATTGCACACACAGACACACACACATGCACACACACACACACACACACACACGCGCACGCGCACACGGCGCGCATACACACACACGCACACGCAGGCATAGCGCACACACACACGCGCACGCACACACGCACAACGCACACACAGGTACACACACGCGCACACACAGATACACAGGCACATACACACACATGCACATGCGCACACACACGCACACGCACATACACGCGCACAAAGGTGAACACACACACCCACACACAAGTGCGCATATAATCACACACACACACAATGGCACACACGCACATACACACACACACACACAGGCACACACACACACAGGCACACAAGCACACACATGCGGGCACGCACGCACGTGCGCTCAAACAAACACACACACACACAGACCCGCACGCACGCACAAGCACACACACGCACACACACACAGGAACACAGACACGCAGGCGCACTCACATGCACACACACGCTCACATACAGACACAGGCACACACACACACGCACACACACACACACACACACGCACACACACACACACACGCACATGCTCGCACAATGCACACACACACACACATACGCAAACACACACACACACGCGCGTGCACGCATACACACGCAGACACACACACGCACAGGCACACGCACGCGCACACACACTAACACACAAGAACACACACACACACACGCGCGCACACGCTTATACACGCACAGGCGCGCACACGCGCACACACACACATGCACACACACGCATGCACGCACACACACACACGCACGCACGCACGCACATACACACACACACACACGCACGACGCACACACACGCGCACATGCATACAAGCACACACACACGCACAATGCACACACAGGAACACACGCGCGCACACACTCACATGCATACACACATACACACACACGCACACGCACACACACGCACACACAATGCATGCACAGGAACACACGCGCACACGCACAGACTTGCACATGCACGTACTCGCACACATAGGCGCACACACACACACACGCACACAGAGAGGCGCACACACATACCGACCCACACGCACATTGCACACACAGACACACACACATGCACACACACACACACACACACACACACACGCGCACGCGCACACGGCGCGCATACACACACACACGCACACGCAGGCATAGCGCACACACACACGCGCACGCACGCATACACGCACAACGCACACACAGGTACACACACGCGCACACACAGATACACAGGCACATACACACACATGCACATGCGCACACACACGCACACGCACATACACGCGCACAAAGGTGAACACACACACCCACACACAAGTGCGCATATAATCACACACACACACAATGGCACACACGCACATACACACACACACACACACAGGCACACACACACACAGGCACACAAGCACACACATGCGGGCACGCACGCACGTGCGGTCAAACAAACACACACACACACAGACCCGCACGCACGCACAAGCACACACACGCACACACACACAGGAACACAGACACGCAGGCGCACTCACATGCACACACACGCTCACATACAGACACAGGCACACACACACACACACACACACACACACACACACGCACATGCTCGCACAATGCACACACACACACACACACACATACGCAAGCACGCACACACACACACAATGTGACACACACGCGCACACGCACACAAACGCGCACAGACACACGCGCGCGCCGGCACGCGCTCACGCACACAAGCACACACGCACACACACACACACGAACGCATGCATACACGCACGCACACACGCACACACGCACACGCACCCACGCACTTACACACACGCACACACACGTACGACGCACACACAAGCACACACGTGTACACGCACACACGCATAACGCACTCACAGGCACACACATGCGCACACACACACACACACACAAACGTACGCACACAGAGGCACGCACGCGCACGCACAGACACATGCACACGCGCGCACAAACTTAAGCACGCACATCGCGCACACAGGCACACATGCACACACACACGCACACACTCACACACGCACACACACACGCATGCACGCACACACACACACACATGCACTCGCCCATATTTGCACGCACGACGCACACACATGCACACACACACGCACAATGCACACACATGCACACACACGTGTACACACACATGCATACAAACATACACACGCGCACACACACACGCACACACAATGCATGCACAGGCACACATGTAACATCCTAATTTTTCCATACACTAAATAATATATCTAGTTAGATTTGAGATTTTAACAATGCTAGTTATTAAAAATTAAATGTTGAAACTAACACTTATAATAATTAATTTATTAATTAATTACTTTTTATATTTATTACTTTTATTCTTCAATTTGAATATCATCGTTTCATTTTATAAACTAAACTTTGAAATTTAAATTGGTACTTAAAACCCTTAACTTTAAGTTAATTAATTATTCATATTATTATTATCATTATTGTTGTTCTTGTTTTGTTATTATTAATTGATTTTATTTTATTTGAATATTATCATTTTACTCTATAAACCAATTAATAAATAAAATAATCTTAAGACAATAAAAATATCAAATAACTATCCTTTTTACTATTTTTATTATTATTAATATTATTAACATTTTACTTTTTATAAAAGAAATATATATCTCATTTTCTATTAATATCCTACATAATATTATGTCATGAAATCAAGCTCCCATACCTTTGTCATAAATTATTTTCACAAAGTCATACTAGAACACCTAAAGCACTATTGATGAAAGATTAGTAAATATTTGATAGAGACATATTTACTAGCAAGAGTTGAAAAGTTGGAAGGTATGGGCAAAAGATGATAAATTATGTTATTTTAATATTTTACAACTAGTATAAATAGGGGTCTCTTCCACCCCATTTTCATTCATTCATTCACAAATCATCTTTCTTACTTCTTTACTTCTTTCCTTCTCTAATTTCTTCATATAGCAATATTAGTTTTAGTTATCGAAGTTCCCACGATATCGGTTCGTAACCTTTAGAGTATTTTGTGGTAAAAGTTCTTCTAAAGTTTCAAGGGAGTTTTATACGTCAAAGTTCTGCCCAAATCATTTTCATAAGTAATCGGTAAGCCGTTATAATGTCCATTTTATTTTAATTATATTATTTTAATTATGTTATTTATATAAAGGTTATTTTAAATTTTCTATGCAAATTCCGTTCAGACGTCGATATATTGAACTTATAAAGTCCAAAATAAATTTTACCATTTTAAGTCGTTATAATGCCCAAATTTTATTATAATTTAAATGTTATTAGAAATATACTCTTGACAATTTTCTAAAACAAACAAATTCAAAAGGAGGTATAATATAATTTATATTTGAATTTAATAATTATTTTGGAGGTTATTATGATATATTTAAATAAATAAATATTTCAAGTTATAACGGGATTATGTTCAATTAACCATAAATTATATTCTAATTATTTCATAAATTTCGTACAATCCAACGGTTATCGTAAATTAGGTTCTTGGCAAAGATCGAAGACAACACTTGTGGACTTTCAACAACACTCAACAAAAGGTGGGGGCAAGATTTCGTATACGATTGGGACGGTTAGCGTAAAATAACTTAATATATATGTGTGTAGTGGTGACCTAAGCCCTACTAGCGATAAATAATTAAGGAGAGCCTATTCTCAAATAATGATTTTCACAAATCACTAGGCGAGGTTACGCCGGCCTTAATTAATTATCATAGGAATAATCTTTGACAATTTGGTATTGTATTGTGCTTGCATTATTCGGTTAATTTTATAATTGTTTATTTTATTTATACTTGAATGATTGTGATTGATAGATTAAGGAAATAATCGGTTAATGAGAGAAAAACATTGCTAGATATTAAGTAATTGATCCCCATTAACATAAGGAAAGTTGGATACAATGAGTAGTTATATTTGGTTGGGTTCTGGCTAAGGAAAGACTTGGTCGACTATGCCGTTTACAGTCCACCTCTCTTACCTGGGAAGTTAACCATACAATTACCCATTATACAAACTGAACTTATTATGTAAGGACAAAGATCAAATATGGCAAGACATTGGATGGATTTGGTACTCAACCTAAGTATCTAGATAATAAGTATAACTTGAAAAGTTGATACGATAATTCCCCATTATTAACTTAATACTTATGGCTAAGAGTTGCCACAAGATGAGTGAGTGATCATATAGACTTGCATTAAGGAATGTGTAAGTCCACCGCCGTGCGGTATGGGACGCACGAGGTTGATCAGTCGCCTGCAATCCCGACGGGGATTATTATCTATGCATGCTAGGCAAGACAAGGTTCTTGGCCTGAATTCTCAGGGACGATCGACTTATAACACCTAGGCTCCATGTGAAGTTAGGTGGCGTAGCTCTTGGTAATTGGGAGTACGTTGGTGGCATGTGGTCTAGTGATATCTGATCTTGGTAAATGGGATAGATATCATTGACAGCGTTTAGTGGCCTGAGTCAGCATATAGTTCAGGGATGCATTAGAATAAATAAAGTATATGTAATTGTGGGTATAAGATACGCTTGTTTGTATAAATATGGTTTCCATATATATTATTATTTTACACATTCATTCCCACTTTTAAACTTGTACATGAATCTTAGCCCTGTGTCATTTTTGTTTTGCATTTTGGATTATTTTATGACGATCAGACGATGAGCTCGAATCTTGCGTACTTCCCGACAACTCAGAAGGAAAGGATATGAAGTGACGTGGAGATGTGTTACTATAACATCTAGATTGGGAGCTGTTAGTGTTTTGTCAAACGCTAATCACATCCCTACTACTACAGTCAGTATAAGTGTCAGTCTTGTTGGACTTAGGAGGTCCCTTTTGGTATGCTTTCTTTTTGGTTTCCTTTCTGTACTTTTATTTTATGTTTTATCTATGTGGCAAGGCCGCTAGTCTTAACGGTGTCAAACTCTGTAAAATATATTTGAAGCATATGTATGTGAAACAGTATGTTTTTAAATAATTAAGTATTGTCCTTTAAAAATTTCAAATTTTTCTGTATTTTTATAAGGTTTCATTAGAATTCCACTAATGGGACATAGGCTGTCTCATTTAATGGTATCAGAGCTGGTCGATTCAGCTCGGACCGTAAGTGTCTAGAATTATACTGACTGTATCAAGTTGGATTCCAAACTGGATGATAACTTTTCTTCTGTGCATTGAGTCTTCATCTTGAGAGCCTTCTAGTATAATGGTCTAGGAAACTTATTTAGCACACTTTATTTTTCCTCCCCAACGGTCACAAACCCAACGGTAACGTAACGGACACTTCACAAAATTCACTTTATAAATACTTCACACCCATCCATTATTTTCATATCAATTCCTAAATATTTATCTATACCTTTCAAATGGCTAAATCCTTTCTTTTATTCATCACTCTTCTTGTCATTATTTTGTTTGTTATTGGTATCATCAAGCATGAAGAATTAGGTAAAGATTTCGTAGCAATAATGATAATTATAGTTTTACCACTATTAGTCTTAGCTTGGTTTACAAGTAGAGGTTTTTGAATGAGACATGGTCACGATTTTTGTAATCGTTGTTATTAAATAAATTGATACATTTTTGTTTATACATTAAATGTTGATTATGTTTTCCTGAATTCTAGTTATATTTAAGATATTAATTCAACATTTTAGACACAATTATCCCTTGCCTGTGGGAGACTTGATAAAAATCCTTATCGATGAATCATTCATTGGGATATAAATATACATAATTGTTATGTTCTTTATGTCTTGTGAATGATTGAACCTAATAACTATTCCTTTTCAGGAAGTTATGGTTCAGAACGTCAGAGGTGCGAGGCGTGGTAGGAGTGCTGCTAGAGGCACTACTAGAGGTATACGTAGGAATGCGAGTGATGAAGTTACTCCTGAAGGAGCACCTACCATTCCCATTGGACGAGAAGATCATTCCCAAACTGGAACGAACTCTCAAGCTGACACTCGAGATGTTCGTGAACTTGCTGCAGCTGTGTTAGTTCAAACACAACAAAATGCTCAAATCCTGCAAATCACTCGAGATCATCAACTCTTTCAGCAACAACAAAGGGAAATGGTGCATGAGGATACAGGATTGAACTCGTTTCTGAAAGGAAAACCACCACAGTTTGGTGGTGACTTTAATCCGGAGGGTGCTGAGAAATGGTTGCAAGAAATGGAGAAGATATTTTCTTTCACTCACTGTAGAGAGAATAGAAGGGTTGGTTATGCAACATTCATGCTGACAGGCGATGCTGAAGCTTGGTGGAGAGGAAAGTATAGATTATTGGAAGAGGAAGGAAGAGAAATCAATTGGACCTTGTTCAAAGAAGAATTTTTGGGGAAGTATTTTCCAAAGTTATGTAGGAAAGAGAAGGAGAGAGAATTTCAGAATCTACGTCAAGGTGTGATGACGGTGGGAGAATATACTAGGAAGTTTGAATCCTTGCTAAAGTATTCTGAGTTTTACCGCTTGCATCCAAGGGAAGAATGGATGTGTGAAAAGTATCAAGATGGATTGAAATATGATATCCAGAGGGCAGTTTTACCTCTGCATATTATGCGCTTTGGTGAGCTAGTAGAAAGGTGTCTGGAGTTGGAAGGGATTGACAATAGGAAGAATCAATATGGATCAGGAGGATCAACCCAAAACAACAATCACAAGGGCCACTTTAACCGAGGCCACGGAGGAAGAATCCAACGAGGGGGTAGGCCATATCAAAGGCCTACACCTTATCATAACCAGGATTCTAGAAGGTTAATGTTCAAGTGTTACAGCTGTGGAGGGGCACATCTTAACAAAGATTGTCCAAATAGAAATATTGGAACTTGTTTTCGCTGTGGTCAGAAAGGCCACTTTCTCAAAGATTGTCCCCAAGGACAAAGTCAACCAACAGGCCAGAGGAGCGGCCTAATAAACAATAACAACATAGGGAGAGCAAGAAATGGAGGCCCAAGTGTTGGTCAGAGACCTCAGAATCAAAATAAGCCAACCACAGGAAGAGTATTTACAATTAGAGGAGCTGAGATCTCAAAGTCAGCTGGGTTAATTCAAGGTATGTGTTTAATTGGAGATAAGTTGGTATCAGTTTTATTCGATTCAGGAGCTACACATTCTTTTATATCTACCTCTTGTGCTGAATTTTTGGGATTCGAAATTGTTGATCACGATTATAAGTTGACTATCACAACTCCCTCGGGAGAAAGAATGGTAACTTATTCAGTCTGTGTAGACTGTCCAATAATCTTAGAAAATAGAAGATTCTTAGTAGATCTTGTGGTACTCCCGCTACAAGACCTAGATGTCATCTTAGGAATGGATTGGTTATCAGCCAACGATGTCAACTTGAGATGCAAGGAGAAAATTTTTACATTTGGAGAAGATAGTGGAGAAATCAGCAAAGCTGAAACCCTCACTCAAAGTTTTATGATGCTATTCTCCATGTCAGTAGGAGAAACCCCTAGTGTGGAAAATTTTCCCGTAGTCTGTGAATTCCCGGAAGTCTTTCCAGAAGAAGTTCCAGGTTTACCACCGGTTAGGGAAGTGGAATTTTCTATAGACTTGGTTCCAGGAACTGGACCAATTTCTATATCTCCTTATCGAATGTCACCCTCAGAGCTTGCGGAGTTAAAGAAACAATTAGACGAGATGTTAGAGAAAGAATTTATTAGACCAAGTGTATCGCCATGGGGAGCTCCAATCTTGTTTGTGAAGAAGAAGGATGGTTCTTCTAGACTTTGTGTGGATTACAGACAACTCAATAAAGCCACTGTGAAAAACAAGTATCCTTTGCCTAGAATCGACGACTTGATGGATCAGTTAAAAGGAGCATCAGTATTCTCAAAGATTGACTTGAAGTCTGGATATCATCAGATCAGGGTGAAGGAAGATGATATTCCAAAAACAGCTTTTAGATCCCGTTATGGACACTATGAGTACTTAGTTATGCCATTTGGTTTGACTAATGCTCCAGCAGTATTCATGGATTACATGAATAGGATCTTTAGGTCATACTTAGATCAATTTGTTGTAGTTTTCATTGATGACATTCTGATTTATTCCAAGAATGAGGTAGAGCACAGAGAACATTTGAGAATTGTGCTACAGATATTAAAGGACCTTCAATTGTACGCGAAATTCTCGAAATGTGAATTTTGGTTGAAGGAGGTACAATTTCTTGGTCATGTAATTAGTAAAGAAGGTATTGCAGTAGACCCAAGTAAAGTCGAAGCAATAACAAAGTGGGAGAGTCCAAAGAATGTTGGCGAGATTCGAAGTTTTCTTGGACTAGCTGGATATTATCGGAGGTTCATTGAAGGATTTTCAAAGATCGCTTTGCCCATGACTCAGTTAACGAGGAAAGGTAAAAACTTTGAATGGACTAAAGAGTGTGAAGAAAGTTTTCAGAAGCTAAAGGAAAGATTGACTTCATCACCAATACTCATCTTACCAGACCCATTAGGAAATTTTGATGTGTATTGTGATGCGTCATATCAAGGTCTTGGGTGTGTGTTGATGCAAGAAAGGAAAGTGATAGCTTATGCATCAAGACAATTGAAGGTGCATGAGAGGAACTACCCAACTCACGACCTAGAGTTAGCGGCAATTGTGTTTGCCTTAAAGATTTGGAGGCATTATCTTTATGGATCAAAGTTCACTGTGTTAAGTGATCACAAAAGCCTGAAGCATTTATTTGATCAGAAAGATTTAAACATGAGACAAAGGCGCTGGATGGAATTCTTGAAGGACTATGATTTTGAGTTGCAATATCATCCCGGAAAGGCCAATGTTGTAGCAGACGCTTTGAGTCGAAAGAAACTTCATGTATCTGCAATGATGTTGAAGGAAGAAGAGTTGATTGACAAATTCGTGGATTTAAACTTAGGAGTACATCACAATGAAGGAAGTATATTCATAGGCGCTATTGTCGTGTCTAATGAATTTCTGAAATGGATCAAAGATGAACAACAACTTGATGACCGTCTAGTGAGCATAAAGGAAAATATAAGAAATGGTCAAAATGGAGAGTTTAACATAAGGAGTGATGGAATCCTAAGGTTTAAAGAAAGGTTGTGTGTACCTCAAAATCAGGATATTCAAAAGTTGATTTTGGAAGAGGGCCACAAAAGTAAGTTGAGTTTTCATCCAGGAGCCACAAAGATGTATCAAGACTTGAAGAAAATGTTTTGGTGGGTTGGAATGAAGAGACATATAGCAGAATATGTTCAAAGTTGCTTGGTATGTCAGAAGGCAAAGATTGAACATCAGAAGCCAGCCGGATTGCTACAACCTTTAGATATTCCAGAGTGGAAGTGGGACGGAATAGCCATGGATTTTGTAACCGCTTTGCCTAAGACTCAGAAACAACATGATGCAATTTGGGTGATCATTGATAGGTTGACAAAGAGTGCACATTTCATTCCCATCAACCAGACGTTTAAATTAGAGAGACTAGCTCAGGTATATGTAAAGGAGATTGTTAGATTGCATGGAATACCTTCAAGTATAGTCAGTGATAGAGATCCCAGATTCACATCAAATTTTTGGCATCAGTTGCATTTAGAGTTAGGAACAAAACTGAGGTTAAGTTCAGCTTATCATCCCCAAACGGATGGCCAGTCTGAGAGGACGATTCAATCGTTAGAGGATTTGTTGAGAGCTTGTGCTCTTGAACACAAAGGAAGTTGGGACGAGTTCTTACCATTGATTGAGTTTACTTACAACAATAGTTTTCACTCAAGTATCGGCATGGCTCCATATGAAGCATTATACGGAAGAAAGTGTCGTACACCTTTATGTTGGTATGAGGTTGGAGAAAATAAAATATTGGGTTCAGAATTCGTGCAACAAACGACAGATCAGGTTAAACTTATTAGAGAAAAAATGAAGGCAGCACAGGACCGTCAAAAGAGTTATAATGATAAGAGGAGAAGACCTTTGGAGTTCGAGGCAGGAGATCACGTGTTCATTAGGGTAACTCCTAGGGCGGGAATTGCACGAGCAATCAAAACTAGGAAGTTAACACCAAGGTTTATCGGGCCTTTTCAAATTCTACGGCGGATTGGACCTGTAGCGTATCACATTGCTTTGCCGCCAAACTTGTCTAATCTTCATGATGTATTTCATGTATCACAACTGAGGAAGTATTATCCGGACCCTTCACATGTCATTGAGCCTGAAACTGTGGAACTTAGAGATAATTTGGAATATGAGGCTATACCTGTCAAGATCTTAGATCATCGTATTAAAGAACTTCGTGGAAAGCAAATACCATTGGTTAGAGTCGTGTGGGATGATGTAACTGGTGATTCTACTTGGGAAAGAGAAGAAGACATGCGTCAGAAGTATCCACATATGTTTTAGGTACGCTAAATTTCGAGGACGAAATTTCTTTTAAGGGGGGTGGTAATGTAACATCCTAATTTTTCCATACACTAAATAATATATCTAGTTAGATTTGAGATTTTAACAATGCTAGTTATTAAAAATTAAATGTTGAAACTAACACTTATAATAATTAATTTATTAATTAATTACTTTTTATATTTATTACTTTTATTCTTCAATTTGAATATCATCGTTTCATTTTATAAACTAAACTTTGAAATTTAAATTGGTACTTAAAACCCTTAACTTTAAGTTAATTAATTATTCATATTATTATTATCATTATTGTTGTTCTTGTTTTGTTATTATTAATTGATTTTATTTTATTTGAATATTATCATTTTACTCTATAAACCAATTAATAAATAAAATAATCTTAAGACAATAAAAATATCAAATAACTATCCTTTTTACTATTTTTATTATTATTAATATTATTAACATTTTACTTTTTATAAAAGAAATATATATCTCATTTTCTATTAATATCCTACATAATATTATGTCATGAAATCAAGCTCCCATACCTTTGTCATAAATTATTTTCACAAAGTCATACTAGAACACCTAAAGCACTATTGATGAAAGATTAGTAAATATTTGATAGAGACATATTTACTAGCAAGAGTTGAAAAGTTGGAAGGTATGGGCAAAAGATGATAAATTATGTTATTTTAATATTTTACAACTAGTATAAATAGGGGTCTCTTCCACCCCATTTTCATTCATTCATTCACAAATCATCTTTCTTACTTCTTTACTTCTTTCCTTCTCTAATTTCTTCATATAGCAATATTAGTTTTAGTTATCGAAGTTCCCACGATATCGGTTCGTAACCTTTAGAGTATTTTGTGGTAAAAGTTCTTCTAAAGTTTCAAGGGAGTTTTATACGTCAAAGTTCTGCCCAAATCATTTTCATAAGTAATCGGTAAGCCGTTATAATGTCCATTTTATTTTAATTATATTATTTTAATTATGTTATTTATATAAAGGTTATTTTAAATTTTCTATGCAAATTCCGTTCAGACGTCGATATATTGAACTTATAAAGTCCAAAATAAATTTTACCATTTTAAGTCGTTATAATGCCCAAATTTTATTATAATTTAAATGTTATTAGAAATATACTCTTGACAATTTTCTAAAACAAACAAATTCAAAAGGAGGTATAATATAATTTATATTTGAATTTAATAATTATTTTGGAGGTTATTATGATATATTTAAATAAATAAATATTTCAAGTTATAACGGGATTATGTTCAATTAACCATAAATTATATTCTAATTATTTCATAAATTTCGTACAATCCAACGGTTATCGTAAATTAGGTTCTTGGCAAAGATCGAAGACAACACTTGTGGACTTTCAACAACACTCAACAAAAGGTGGGGGCAAGATTTCGTATACGATTGGGACGGTTAGCGTAAAATAACTTAATATATATGTGTGTAGTGGTGACCTAAGCCCTACTAGCGATAAATAATTAAGGAGAGCCTATTCTCAAATAATGATTTTCACAAATCACTAGGCGAGGTTACGCCGGCCTTAATTAATTATCATAGGAATAATCTTTGACAATTTGGTATTGTATTGTGCTTGCATTATTCGGTTAATTTTATAATTGTTTATTTTATTTATACTTGAATGATTGTGATTGATAGATTAAGGAAATAATCGGTTAATGAGAGAAAAACATTGCTAGATATTAAGTAATTGATCCCCATTAACATAAGGAAAGTTGGATACAATGAGTAGTTATATTTGGTTGGGTTCTGGCTAAGGAAAGACTTGGTCGACTATGCCGTTTACAGTCCACCTCTCTTACCTGGGAAGTTAACCATACAATTACCCATTATACAAACTGAACTTATTATGTAAGGACAAAGATCAAATATGGCAAGACATTGGATGGATTTGGTACTCAACCTAAGTATCTAGATAATAAGTATAACTTGAAAAGTTGATACGATAATTCCCCATTATTAACTTAATACTTATGGCTAAGAGTTGCCACAAGATGAGTGAGTGATCATATAGACTTGCATTAAGGAATGTGTAAGTCCACCGCCGTGCGGTATGGGACGCACGAGGTTGATCAGTCGCCTGCAATCCCGACGGGGATTATTATCTATGCATGCTAGGCAAGACAAGGTTCTTGGCCTGAATTCTCAGGGACGATCGACTTATAACACCTAGGCTCCATGTGAAGTTAGGTGGCGTAGCTCTTGGTAATTGGGAGTACGTTGGTGGCATGTGGTCTAGTGATATCTGATCTTGGTAAATGGGATAGATATCATTGACAGCGTTTAGTGGCCTGAGTCAGCATATAGTTCAGGGATGCATTAGAATAAATAAAGTATATGTAATTGTGGGTATAAGATACGCTTGTTTGTATAAATATGGTTTCCATATATATTATTATTTTACACATTCATTCCCACTTTTAAACTTGTACATGAATCTTAGCCCTGTGTCATTTTTGTTTTGCATTTTGGATTATTTTATGACGATCAGACGATGAGCTCGAATCTTGCGTACTTCCCGACAACTCAGAAGGAAAGGATATGAAGTGACGTGGAGATGTGTTACTATAACATCTAGATTGGGAGCTGTTAGTGTTTTGTCAAACGCTAATCACATCCCTACTACTACAGTCAGTATAAGTGTCAGTCTTGTTGGACTTAGGAGGTCCCTTTTGGTATGCTTTCTTTTTGGTTTCCTTTCTGTACTTTTATTTTATGTTTTATCTATGTGGCAAGGCCGCTAGTCTTAACGGTGTCAAACTCTGTAAAATATATTTGAAGCATATGTATGTGAAACAGTATGTTTTTAAATAATTAAGTATTGTCCTTTAAAAATTTCAAATTTTTCTGTATTTTTATAAGGTTTCATTAGAATTCCACTAATGGGACATAGGCTGTCTCAACACACGCGCACACGCACGTGCTTCGCACACATAGGCACACACATGCGTACACGTAAGCACGCACAGCGCACACACAGGCACACACACGCGCACACATACACACACTCACACACACACACGCACATACGCACACACGCACACGCACACACGCACGTACATCGCACACACATGCACACCCACGCGCACACGCACACATGCGTAAACGTACGCACAACGCACACACAGGAACACACAAGCACATACGCACACACGCACAAACGTGCGCACAATGCACAACGCACACACGCACAGTGCACACTCACACGCACACACACGCAAACGCTCAAACGCACGCACAACGCATACACAGGCACGCACATGCTCACACGCACGCACAACACACACGCAGGCACACACACGCTCGCACACACACCAATCACACAAACACACACACACACACAGGAACACACAACCCACACACAGATACACACGCGCGCACGCACAACACACACACAGGCACCCACATACACACAGGCACACACACATACACACGCGCACGCACAAACAAACACACACACACACACACACGCGCGCACGCATACACACGCAGACGCACACACACGCATAGGCACACGCACGCGCACACACACAAACACACAAGAACACACACACACGCATAGGCACACGCACGCGCACACACAACAAACACACACACACACACACGCGCACGCATACACACGCAGACACACACACACACGCATAGGCACACGCACGCGCACACACATAAACACACAAGAACACACACACACACGCGTGCGCACGCGCACGCTCAACACACACACACACATGCACACAGACGCATGCACGCACACACACACACGAATGCACGCACACACACATGCACGCACGACGCACACACACGCGCACATGCATACAAGCACACACCAACGCACAATGCACACACAGGAACACACACGCGCGCACACACTCACATGCATACACACATACACACACACACGCACACGCACACACACGCACACACAATGCATGCACAGGCACACACGCGCACACGCACAGACGTGCACATGCACGTACATCGCATACATAGGCACACACACGCGCACACGCAAGCACGCACAGTGCACGCACAAGCACACATACACACACTCACACACACACACACACATACGCACACGCGCACACACACACACACACACGTACAACACACACACAGGCACACGCACGCGCACCCACACACACACGCGCAAACGTACGCACAACGCACACACAGGCATACACACGCACATACGCACACACGCGCGCAAACGTGCGCACACACACGCAAACGCTCAAACGCGCGTACAACGCATACACTGGAACGCACACACGCACACGCACGCACAACGCGCACACAGGCACACACGCACAGGCACACACGCACACACACACACACACGCACAAACACACACACACACACGCAGGCACAGGCACTCGCACACACACACACACAGGAACACACACACGCACACACGCGCACACACCCACACACATAGGCACACACACACACGCCCAAACACACACGCACACGCACGCTCAACACACACACACACACATGCACACAGACGCATGCACGCACACACACACACACACACACACAAGCGCACACGCATACACGCGCACACGCACGCACATCGCACACACACGCACACACACACACAGAGGCACACACACACACATCGCACACACACGCACACACATAGGCACACACACATGCGCACACACGCGCACACGCTCGCACGACACGCGTAAACACACACACACACACACACACACACACACACACACACACACACACAGGCATAGTGCCCACACACATGCGCACACGCTTGCACAACGCGCAAACACACACACAGGCGCACACACATACCGACACACACGCACATTGCACACACAGGCACACACACATGCACACACACACGCACACGCACACGCGCACACGCATGTACGACGCGCATACACACACGCACACGCACACGCAGGCATAGCGCGCACACAAACGCACACACATGCACGTACGCACAACGCACACACAGGAACACACACGCGCACACACAGATACACAGGCACATACACACACATGCACAGGCGCACACGCGCACACGCAAGTACACACGCACAAAGGTGAACACGCACATCCACACAAACACACACAATGGCACGCACGCGCGCTCAAACACACGCGCGCACGCACACACACACACGCCCACACACACACCCACACGCACGCACAAGCACACACACGCGCACACACACAGGAACAAAGACATGCGCGCGCGCACTCACATGCACACACACACGCTCACATACAGACACAGGCACACACACACACACACGCACACACGCTCGTACACGCGCGCGCGCACACACACACACACATGTACGTACGCAAGCACACACACACATGCGCACATACACACACACACACACAATGGCACACACACGCGCACACGAACACAAATGCGCACACACACACGCGCATGCCGGCACGCGCTCACGCACGCAAGCACATACGCACACACACATGAACGCATGCATACACGCACACACACACACGCACACACACGCACCCACGCACTTACACACACGCACACACACGCACACACACGCACGCACGACGCGCACACAAGCACACACACGTGTACACGCACACACACATAGCGCACTCACATTCACACACATGCGCACACACTCACACACAGGCACACACACACACACACAAACGTAAGCACGCAGAGGCACCCATGCGCACGCACACACACATGTAAGCACGCACACAGGCACACACATGCGCACACACACACACACACACACTCACACACACATACGCGCGCACACACACAAACACACACACGCATGCAGGCGCACACACACACACGCACGCACGCACGCACGCAGACACTCACGCACGACGCACACACATGCACACACACACACGCACAATGCACACACATGCACAGATACGCGTACACACACATGCATACACACATACACACATGCACACACACACACACGCACATACAATGCATGCACAAGCGCACACGCGCACACGCACACACGCGCACACGCACGTTCTTCGCACACATAGGCACACACATGCGTACACGTAAGTACGCACAACGCACACACAGGCACACACACGCGCACACATACACACACTCATACACACACACACACACGCACATACACACACACACGTACACGCACACACGCACGTACATCGCACACACAGGCACACCCACGCGCACACGCACACACGCGTAAACGTACGCACAATGCACACACAGGCACACACACGCACATACACACACACGCGCGCAAACGTGCGCACAATGCACAACGCATACACACGCATAGTGCGCACTCACACGCACAACGCATACACAGGCACGCACACGCGCACACGCACGCACATCGCACACACAGGCACACACACACTCGCACACACACCAAACACACACACACAGGAACGCACAACCCACACACAGACACACACGCGCGCACGCACAACACACACACAGGCACACGCACGCGCACACATACACACAGGCACACATACATACACACGCGCACGCGCAAACAAACACGCACGCACACCCACGCATAAGCGCACACACGCACAGGCACACGCATGCGCACACACGCAAACACACAAGAACACACACACGCGCGCGCACACGCTCATACACACACAGGCGCGCACACACGTGCACACACACACATACACATAGGCACACACACACACACGCCCAAACACACATGCACACGCACGCACGCGCATACACACACACACACTTACACATACACACACGTACGCACACGCACACACACACACACACACACACACACACACGCACAAGCGCACACGCATACACGCGCACACGCACACACATCGCACACACACGCACACGCACACACACATGGCACACACAGGCACACACATAGGTACACACACATGCGCGCACACACTCGCACGACACGCGTAAACACACACACACACGCACACGCAGGCATAGGGCCCACACACACGCGCACACGCTTGCACAACGCACACACACACACACAGGCGCACACACATACCGACACACACGCACATTGCACACACAAGCACACACACATGCACACACACACGCACACGCACACGCGCACACGCACGTACGCGCGCATACACACACGCACACGCACACGCAGGCATAGCGCACACACACACGCACACGCATGCACGCACGCACAACGCACACACAGGAACACACACGCGCACACACATACGCACAGGCACATACACACACATGCACAGGCGCACACACGCGCACACGCAAGTACACACACACAAAGGTGAACACACACACCCACACACACACACAATGGCACACACGCACACACGCACATACATGCACACACATACACACATGCACACACACAAACACAGGCACGCAAGCACACACACGCGGGCACGCACGCACGCGCGCTCAAACACATGCGCGCACACACACACACACACGCCCACACAAACACACCCAGACACACGCACAGGCACACACACGCACACACACAGGAACACAGACATGCGCGCGCGCACTCACATGCACACACACACGCTCACATACAGACACAGGCACACACACGCACGCACACACGCTCGTACACGCGCACACATACACACACATGTACGTACGCAAGCACACACACACACATGCGCACTCACATTCACACACATGCGCACACACTCACACACAGGCACACACACGTGTACGTACACAAGCACACACACGTGTACACGCACACACACATAGCGCACTCACATTCACACACATGCGCACACACTCACACACAGGCACACACACACACACACAAACGTACGCACGCAGAGGCACTCACGTGCACGCACACACACATGTAAGCACGCACACAGGCACACACATACGCACACACACACGCACACACTCACACACACACAAACACACACACGCATGCAAGCTCACACACACACACGCACGCAGACACACACTCACGCACGACACACACACACGCACACACACACGCACAATGCACACACATGCACAGATACGCGTACACACACATGCATACACACATACACACATGCACACACACACGCACACATAATGGATGCACAAGCGCACACGCGCACACGCACACACGCGCACACGCACGTGCTTCGCACACATAGGCACACACATGCGTACACGTAAGCACGCACAGCGCACACACAGGCACACACACGCGCACACATACACACATTCACACACACACACACACGCACATACACCCACACGTACACGCACACACGCACGTACATCGCACACACAGGCACACCCACGCGCACACGCACACACGCGTAAACGTACGCACAACGCACACACAGGCACACACACGCACACACGCACAAATGTGCGCACAATGCACAACGCATACACACGCACAATGCACACTCACACGCATACACAGGCACGCACACGCGCACACGCACGCACATCGCACACACAGGCACATACACTCGCACACACACCAAACACACACACACACAGGAACGCACAACCCACACACTGACACACGCGCGCGCACGCACAACACACACATAGGCACACACACATACACACGCGCACGTGCAAACAAACACACACGCACACACACGCGCACGCACACCCACGCATAAGCGCACACACGCGCGCACGCACACACACGCAGACACACACACACGCACAGGCTCACGCATGCGCACACACACAAACACACAAGAACACACACGCGCGCGCGCACGCTCATACACACACAGGCGCGCACACACGTGCACACACACGCACACACAGGCACAGGCACACACACACACACACGCACGCACACCCAAGCATGCACGCCCTCCCGCACGCACACACACACACATACATACGCACGCACGCACGCACACACATACCCACGCACGCACACACACACGCACACACACACACACGAACACATACACACACACGCACGCAGGAACAACGCACACACAGGCACACACACACACACACGCTCGCACAGCGCTCACACAGGCACACACACACAGAGAGGTAAATAAACACACACACGCACGCGCATCGTACACACAGGCACACACAAGGGCAAACACACGCACACGCACACGCGCACACACACGCACGACGCACATACACACACACGCACACGCAGGCATATCGCACAAACACGCGCTCGCGCACGCCCACACGTACGTACAGCGCACCCACAGGAACATACACACGTGCACACACACATACAGGCAAATAGACACACACGCGCGCGCGCACACACATCTTACACAAAGGCACACAGACGTACACGCACACACGCACACACAACCACGAGACGCATATGCACACACACACGCACATACAGGCATAGCACACACACGCGCGCGCGCGCACTCACACACGTACGCATAGCGCACCCACGGGAACATGCACACACACACAGGCACATAGACACACACACACACATGCAAAGGCACAGACAAGCGCACATGCACGTACACGCACACACACACACACACACTCGCGCATATACACACACACAATGGCACACACACGCACACACGCGCACACACAGACACACACAGACACACACGCATGCACACACACATACAAACACACGCGCGCGTGCACGCACGCGCACGCGCATACACGCGCACCCCAACAAACGCACGCACACACACATGCACACACACGCACACGCATGCATGCTCACACACACGCACGCACGCACTTACCCGCAGGCACACACACGCACGACGCACACACATGCACACACGTGTACACGCACACACGCACAGCGCACTCACAGGCACACACATGCGCACACGCACGTACACGCACACACACACATACTCGCGCACATACACACACACAATGGCACACACATGCACACACATGCATGCCCTCCCGCATGCACACACACACACATACGCACGCACACACACACATACACACGCACACACGCACGCACACACCAACACACACACACATAAACACACACACACACGCACGCACGAACGACGCGCACACAGGCACACACACGCGCGCACACGCTCCCCATTCGCACGCACAGGCACACACACACACACACAGAGGCAAACACACACACACACGCACATCGTACACACAGGCACACGCACACGCACACGCACACGCACACGCGCAAGCACACGCACGAGGCACATACACACAAACACACGCACACGCAGGCATAACACACACACATACACGCGCACGCACGCGCACACGTACGCACAGCGCACCCATAGGAACATGCACAGACACACACACAAGCACATAGACACACACACACACATGCACAGGCACAGACAAGCGCACACACACACACACTCGCGCACATACACACACACACAATGGCACACACACGCACACACGCGCGCACACAGGCACGCACACGCACACACACACACGCGCGTGCACCCACGCACACACGCACACCCACACAAACGCACGCACACACGCATGCACACACACGCACACTCATGCACGCTCACACGCACACACGCACGCACACACACACACATACACGTAGGCACACACACGCAAGACGCACACACAAGCACACACACGTGTACACGCACACACGCACAACGCACTCACAGGCACACATATGCGCACATGCACACACACAAGCACACACACACACACACTCACGTACGCACAGGCACACACACGCGCGTGCGCACACACACAGACACGCGCGCGCGCGCACATGCCCACGCACACACACGCGCGCGCACGCTCACGCACACTCGCACGCACACACACGCGCACATACACACACACACAGACACGAACACACACGCACGCACAAACATACACACGCGCGCGGAAGCACGCACACACACACCCCACACACACTTACACACACACACGTACGCACACACGCACACACTTACACACACACGCACACACGTACACACACACACACACACACACACACCCACACACACACTTACACACACACACACAAGTACACCCACACATGCACGCCCTCCCCCACGCACACACACGCACACCCACGGATACACGCCCTCCCGCAAGCACACACACACACATACGCACGCACACACGCACACACACACACACACAAACACACACACACACACAAGCACACACACACACACACGCGCACGCGCGAACGACGCGCACACTAACACACACGCTCGCACATCGCGCACACACACACACACAGAGGCAAACACACACACACACACACACACACATCGTACACACAGGCACACACACAGGAAAACACACACACACACACACACACACGCGCGCGCGCGCATACACACGCACGACGCGCATACGCACACACGCACGCACACGCAGGCACAGTGCACACACACAAACACGCGCGCGCACGCCAACACACACACACAGGCGCACACACACACACACACAAGTACGCACACCCAAGCATGAACGCCCTCCCGCATGCACACACACACACACATACATACGCACACACACACATACACAACGAACACATACACACACATGCACGCAGGAACAACGCACACACAGGCACACACACGCGCGCACACGCTCGCACAGTGCACACACAGGCACACACACACACACAGAGGTAAATACACACACACACACATCGTACACACAGGCACACACACAGGAAACCACACACACGAACACGCACACGCGCACACACACCCACGACGCGCATACGCATACACATACGCACACGCAGGCGTAACACACAAACACGCGCGCGCGTACGCCCCCACGTACGCACGGCACACCCACAGGAACATGCACACACACACAGGCACATAGACACACACACACACATGCACAGGCATAGACAGGCGCACACGCATGTACATGCACACACACACACTCGCACACATACACACATAAACACAATGGCACACACACGCACACACGCGCACACACAGGCGTACACACACACGTACACACACAAACACGCGCACTCACACAGGCACACACGCATACACACAAACTCATGCACACACGCACACACAAGCATGCTCACACACACACACGCACGCACGCACGCACGCACTTACACGCAGGCACACACACGCACGATGCACACACAGGCACACACACGTTTACACGCAGACACGCACGACACACTCACATGCACACACACACACACACGTACGCACAGGCACACACACACGCACACGCACTCCCACGCACACACTCACACCCACACACACACACACACGCACACGCACACGCGCGCACGCACACGCACACACACTCGCACTCGCACACGCACACACACACGCACACACACACACACACACGCAAGCACACACACAGGCAAACACACACACACACGTGCGCACACACACGCACGACGCGCATGCACACACGCATACGCAGGCACAACGCGCACACACACACGCGCACGCAGGCACACACGTACGCCTAGCGCACCCACAGGAATGTACACACGTGCACACACACACATACACACACAGGCACATGGACACACACACACCCACGCACATCGTACACACAGGCACAAACTTAGGCAATAACACACACACGCACACGCACACGCGCACACACACCCACGACGCGCATACGCACACACACACACACGCACACGCAAGCATAGCACACACACGCGCGCGCGCTCACGCACCCACGTACGTACGGTGCACCCACAGGAATATGCACAAACACACACAGGCACATAGACACACACACACACGCGCGCGCACACACACACACACACACGCATGCACGCCCTCCCGCACGCACACTCGCACACGTACACACGCACACCCACGCATGCACGCCCTCCCGCATGCACACACACACATTCGCACGCACACACACACACACATACACACGCACGCACACACACATAGACACACACACATACACACGAGCACACAAACACAAACACGCGCGCGCACGCACGAACGACGCGCACACGCTCGCACAACGCACCCACAGGCACACACACACAAAGGCAAACACACACACACGCGCACATCGTACACACAGGCACACGCACACGCACACACACACACGCGCACACACACGCACGAGGCACATACGCACACACACACGCACACCCAGGCATAACACACACACACACGCGCGCGCGCACGCGCACACTTACGCACAGTGCACCCACAGGAACATGCACACACACACACACACATAGGCACATAGACACACACACACATGCACAGGCACAGACAAGCGCACACGCACACACACACACTCGCGCACATACACACGCACACACAATGGCACACACACGCACACACGCGCACACACAGGCACACACACACATATACACGCGCACACACACACACACACACACACACGTGCACGCACGCACACACACACACACTCACACACGCACACCCACACAAATGCACGCACATACGCATGCACACACACGCACACGCATGCACGCACTTACACGCAGGCACACACACGCAAGACGCACACACAGGCACACACACGTGTACACGCACACAGGCACAACACACTCACAGGCACACACATGCGCACAAGCACACACACACACACACTCACGTGCGCACAGGCACACACGCGCGCGCGCACACACACACGCACAGGCACATGCCCACGCATACACACGCGCGCACGTTCACGCACACTCACACACACGTACACACACACACACACACACGCACACACACACACACACACGAACACACACGCACGCGCATACAAACACACGCGTGCGCAAGCACACACACACACACACACACACACTTACACACACACACGCACTTAAACACACACGCACACACGCATTCACACACACACACACACACACGCACACACACTTACACACACACACGGACACACACGCGCACACACAAACACTCACACGCACACACACACGCACACACGCACACCCACGCATGCACGCCCTCCCGCAAGCAAACACACACACACATACGCACGCATACACGCACACACACACACACATAGACACACACACACACACGAGCACACACACACGCGCGCGCGCCTGGACGACGCGAACACAGGCACACACGCGCGCGCGCACGCTCGCACAGCGCACACACACACACACATCGTACACACAGGCACACACACACACACCCACACGCGCATACACACGCACGACGCGTATACGCATACACACACGCACATGCAGGCACAGTGCGTGCAGACACACACGCGCGCGCGCACACGTACGTACGCCCGCCGCACCCACAGGAATGTACACACGTGCACACACACACACACGCACATAGACACACACACACACACACACACACACACACACACACACGTATATTGTACACACAGGCACACACACACACACGCACACGCACACACGCACACACACCCACGACGCGCATACGCATACACACACGCACACGCAGGCGTAGCACACAAACGCGCGCGCGCACACGTATGCACAGCGCACCCACAGGAACATGCACACACACACACACAGGCACATAGACACACACACACATGCACAGGCATAGACAAGCGCACACGCACGTACACTCTCACACACACACTCGCGCACATACACACATACACACAATGACACACACACACGCACACACGCGCACACACAGGCACACACATACAAATGCACTCAAACACACACACACGCGCACGCACACTCGCAGCACACACGCACACACGCTTTTACACGCAGGCACACACACGCACGACGCACACACAGGCACACACACGTGTACACGCACACACGCACAACACACTCACAGGCACACACATACGCACACGCACACACACAGGCACACACACACACACACACACACTCACGTACGCACAGGCACACATACACACACACGCGCGCACATTCAGACACACACGTAAACGCACACACACGCATACGCACACACACACGCACACGCACACACACGCACACGCACACACACATACACACGCGCACACACGCGCACACACGCACACACAAACACACGCACACACACACGCAAGCACACACACAGGCAAACACACACATACACACACGCACACACACGCACGACGCGCATGCGCACACGCACACGCAGGCACAACGCGCACACACACAAACACGCTCGCGCAGGCACATACGTACGCCTAGCGCACCCACAGGAATGTACACACGTGTACACCCACACATACACACACACAGGCACATAGACACACACACACACACGCACATCGTACACACAGGCACACACATAGGCAAACACACACACACGCACACGCACGCACGCACCCACGATGCGCATACACACACACACACACGCACACACAGGCATAGCAAACACATGCGCGCGCGCACCCACGTACGCACAACGCACCCACTGGAACATGCACACACACACACACACACACACAGGCACATAGACACACACACACACATGCACAGGCACAGACAAGCGCACACGCACGTACATGCACACACACACACACACTCGCGCACATACACACACACACAATGGCACACACACGCATACACGCGCACACACAGGCTCACACACACACACGCACGCACACACACACACACACGCACGCACACGCAGGCACACACGCACTCACACAAACTCACGCACACACGCATGCACATACAAGCACACGCACGCACGCTCACACACACACGCGCGCGCAATTACACGCAGGCACACACACGCACGACGCACACACAGACACACACACGTGTACACGCACACACGCACAACGCACTCACAGGCACACACATGCGCACACGCACACACACAGGCACACACACACACACACTCACTTATGCACAGGCACACACATACACACACGCACACACACGTACGCACACACACACACACGCACACACACACACGCACACACACACGCACACACGCACGCGCGCGCGCACGCTTACGAACACTCACACGCGCACACAGACACGTAGGCACACACACACACACACACACGCACACACACACACACAAACGCACGCGCATACATACAGACACACACAGGCACGCGCAAGCGCACACACATACACACACACACACTTACACACACACACACGTACGCACGCACGCACTTACACACACACGCACACACACGCACACACACGCACAACCCACACAAAGGCACACACACACACATAGGCACACACACACACACGTACATCACACACACAAGCACACATACACAAGCACACATACACGCGCACACGCGCACACTCACGCACACACACACAAACGTACGCACGCGGAGGCACTCACGCGCACGCACACGCCCACATGCACACGCGCGCACACACGTAAGCACGCACATCGCGTACACAGGCACACACACACACGCACACACATGCACACGCGCGCATACACGTAAGCACGCACATCGCGTACACAGGCACACACACGCGCACACATACACACACTCACACACACACACATACGCACACATGCACACGCACACACGCACGTACATCGCACATACAGGCACACCCACGCGCACACGCACACACGCGTAAACGTACGCACAACGCACACACAGGCACACACACGCACATACGCACACACACGCAAACGTGCGCACAATGCACAACGCACACACACGCACAGTGCACACTCACACGCACACACACGCAAACGCTCAAACGCACGCACAACGCATACACAGGCACGCACATGCGCACACGCACGTACGGCGCACATACAGACACACA
>CAWUDS030001768.1:1142500-1147500 GCA_963859935.3 Lathyrus sativus | reverse complement strand
AGGCACATAGACACACACGCGCGCGCGCTCACATCGTACACACAAGCACACACACGTACACACACACGCGCACACACACGTACGAGGCGCATACGCACACACACACGCACACGCAGACATAGCACACACACACACACACACACGCATGCACTCACACACGTACGCACATCGCACCCACATAAACATGCACACACACACACACATCGTACACACAGGCACACACATAGGCAAACACACACACACACACGCACAAGCACACGCGCGCACACACCCACGACGCGCATACGCGCACACACACACACACACACACAGGCATAGCACACACATGCGCGCACGCACGCACCCACGTACGCACAAGGCACCCACTGGAACATGCACACACACACAAGCACATAGATACACACACACACATGCACAGGCACAGACAAGCGCACACGCACGTACATGCACACACACACACACACTCGCGCACATACACACACACACACTCACGCACACACGCACAAACGCGCACACACAGGCACACACAAACACACGCACGCACACACACACGCGCACACACAGACACACACACACAAACTCACGCACACACACACACGTAAGCACGCACATCGCGTACACAGGCACACACACGCGCACACATACACACACTCACACACACACACACATACGCACACATGCACACGCACACACGTACGTACATCGCACATACAGGCACACCCACGCGCACACGCACACACGCGTAAACGTACGCACAACGCACACACAGGCACACACACGCACATACGCACACACACACAAACGTGCACACACAGGCACACACAGGCACACACACGCACAGTGCACACTCACACGCACACACACGCAAATGCTCAAACGCACGCACAACGCATACACAGGCACCCACACGCGCACACGCACGAACGACGCACACACAGACACACACACGCTTGCACACACACCAAACACAGACACACACACAAACACACAAGAAGGCACAACCCACACACAGGCACACACACGCGCACACATACACACAGGCACACACACATAAACACGCGCGCGCAAACAAACACACACACACACACACGCACGCACAGACACGCAAAAGCGCACACACGCGCACTCACACACACGCAGACACACACACACACACACACGCACACACACAAACACACAAGAACGCACACACACACGCGCACACGCTCGCACACGCACAGGCGCGCACACACGCACACACACACACACTCACACACACAGGCACACACACACACACACACACACACACACACACCCAAGCATGCACGCCCTCCCGCACGCACACACATACACATACATACGCACGCACGCACGCACACAGATACACACGCACGCACGCACACACCCACGCACACACACACACACATGAACACATACACACACACGCACGCAGGAACAACGCACACACAGGCACACACACACACACTCGCACACACTTGCACAGCGCACACACAGGCACACACACACACAGAGGTAAATACACACACACACGCACATCGTACACACACGCACACACACAGACAAACACACACACATGCACACGCACACGCGCACACACACGCACGACGCGCATACGCACACTCACACGCACATGCAGGCATAACGCGCACACACACGCAAGCACGCCCACACGTACGCACAGCGCACCCACAGGCACATAGACACACGCGCGCGCGCGCACATCGTACACACTAGCACACACACGTACACGCACACGCGCACACACACGCACGAGGCGCATACGCACACACACGCACACGCAGGCATAGCACACACACACACACACACGCGTGCACACACTCACACACGTACGCACAACGCACCCACATGAACATGCACACACACAAACACACACATCGTACACACACGCACACACATAGGCAAACACACACACACACACGCACAAGCACACGCGCGCACACACCAACGACGCGCATACGCACACACACACACAGGCATAACACACACATGCGCGCACGCACGCACCCACGTACGCACAACGCACCCACTGGAACATGCACACACACACACAAGCACATAGATACACACACACACACATGCACAGGCACGGACAAGCGCACACGCACGTACATGCACACACACACACACACTCGCGCACATACACACACACACACTCGCGCACACACGCACACACGCGCACACACAGGCACACACACACGCACGCACACACACGCGCGCACGCACACGCACACACACACAAACTCACGCACACACGCATGCACATACACGCACACGCACGCACGCTCGCACACACACGCACAATTACACGCAGGCACACACGCACGACGCACACACAGGCACACACACACGTGTATACGCACACACACACACAACGCACTCACAGGCACACACATACGCACACGCACACACACAGGCACACACACACACACACTCACTTATGCACAGGCACACACATACACACACCCACACACACGCACACACACACACACACACACACACACACACGCACACACACACACGCACACACAGAGACACGCGCACGCTCACGAACACTCGCACGCGCACACACACACACACGTAGGCACACACACATGCACGCACACACACGCACACAAACGCACGAGCATACATACAGACACACACAGGCACGCGCAAGCGCACACACACACACACACTTACACACACACGTACGCACGCACGCACTTACACAAACACGCACACACAGGCACACACACGCACAACCCACACAAAGGCACACACACACATAGGCACACACACACGTACATCGCACACACAAGCACACACACACACACACACAGGCACACATACACGCGCACACGCGCACACGCATGCACACACACACAAACGTACGCATGCAGAGGCACACACGCGCACGCACACACACACATGCACACGCGCGCACACACGTAAGCAAGCACATCGCGCACACAGGCAGACACATGCGCACACACACACGCACACACTCACACACACACACACACACACGCGCACACACACACACATACGCATGCACACACACACACACGTACGCACAGACACACGCACGCACGATGCACACATATGCACACACACACGCACAATGCACACACATGCACACACACACGCGTACACACACACATGCATACACACATACACACGCGCGCACACACACACACACACACAATGCATGCACAGGCACACACACGCACACGCGCACACGCACGTGCTTCACACACATAGGCACACACATGCGTACACGTAAGCACACACAACGCATACACAGGCACACACACGCGCGCACACATACACACACTCTCACACACACACACACATACGCAAACACGCACACGCACACACGCACGTACATCGCACATACAGGCACACCCACGCGCACACGCACACACGCGTAAACGTACGCACAACGCACACACATGCACACACACGCACATACGCACACACGCGCAAACCTGCGCACAATGCACAACGCGCACACACACGCACAGTGCACACTCACACGCACACACACGCAAACGCTCAAACGCACGCACAACGCATACACAGGCAAGCACACGCGCACACGCACGCACGACGCACACACAGGCACACACACGCTTACACACACACCAAACACACAGACACACACACACACAGGAAGGCACAACCCACACACAGACACACACACACGCACGCACAACACACACAGCCACACACACGCGCACACATACACACAGGCACACACACATACACACGCGCGCGCAAACACACACACACACATACACACACACACGCACGCACACACACACATAAGCGTACACACGCGCACGCACACACACACAGACACACACACACACAGGCACACGTACACACACACAAACACACAAGAACACACACACACACACGCGCGCGCGCACGCTCCCACACGCACAGGCGCGCACACACGTGCACACACACACTCACACACACACACACACACAGGCACACACACACACGTACACACACCCAAGCATGCACGCCCTCCCGCACGCACACACACACACATACATACGCACGCACGCACACACACATACACACGCACGCACACACACACGCACGCACACACACACACAAGAACACATACACACACACGCAGGCAGGAACAACGCACACACAGGCACACACACACGCGCACACGCTCGCACAGCGCACACACAGGCACACACACACAGAGGCAAATACACACACACACACGCACATCGTACACACACGCACTCACACAGGCAAACACACACACATGCACAAACACACGCGCACATAGACACACAAGCACGCCCACACACGCACATGCAGGCACACGCGCATACGCACACACACGCACATGCAGGCATAGCGCACACACACACGCAAGCACGCCCACACGTACGCACAGCGCACCCACAGGAACATACACACGTGCACACACACACACACACACAGGCAAATAGACACAAACACACGCGCGCGCGCACATCGTACACACAAGCACACACACGTACACGCACACGCGCACACACACGCACGAGGCGCATACGCACACACACACACGCACACGCAGGCATAGCATACACACACACGCGCGCGCACTCACACACGTACGCACAACACACCCACAGGAACATGCAAACACACACACACACACACAAGCACATAGACACACTCACACACATGCAAAGGCACAGACAAGCGCACACGCACGTACACGCACACATACACACACACTCGCGCACATACACACACATAATGGTACACACACACATGCGCACACAAAGGCACACACACACACATGCACACACAAACACGCACACGCGTGCACGAACGCACACGCGCACACACGCACCCCGAACCAAACGCATGCACACACGCATGCACACACACGCACGACGCACACACAGGCACACACACGTGTACCCGCACACACGCACAGCGCACTCACAAGCACACACATGTGCACCCGCACACACGCA
>CAWUDS030001768.1:1117500-1125000 GCA_963859935.3 Lathyrus sativus | reverse complement strand
CAATGCACAAACCCCCATACACATGCACGCACACCCACACACATGCACAGCGCACGCACACACACACACACAATGCACACACACGCGCACACGCATACATGCGCACACGCACGTACATCGTACGCATAGGCACACACGCGCGCACAAATACACACACTCACACACACACACACACGCACATATGCAAACACGCACACACACACACACACACACACACATACGCGTACAACGCACTCACAGGCGCACACACACGCACACGCACACAAGCGCAAACGTACGCGCAACGCACACACAGGCACAGACACGCATAGTGCAGACACACACGCACACACGCGCAAATGCACAAACACACGCACAAAGCACACACAGGCACGCACACGCACACACAGCACACACACACCAAACACACAAACACGAATGCACAACCCACACACAGACACACACACGCGCACATGCACACGCGCACACACGCACGCGCACACATAAACTCACACACGCGCACGCACACGCAAGCAGACACACACACACACACACGCATAGGGACACACACACGTACACACGCAAACACACAAGAACACACACACACACATTCGCGCGCACAGACGCACACACGCGCAAGCACAGGCACACACACACAGACACACGCACACACGCACACACACACACACACACACATGCACTCCCGCAAGCACGCACACACACAAACGCCCGCACACACACATACACACACACGTACGCACGCTGCACACACACACCTACACGCGCACACGCTTACACGCTCACACACACACGCACACGTGCGCACACGCGGACACCCACACGCACATCACACATACACTCACACAAACACGTGCGAACACACACACACACACGCACAACGCACACACAGGCACACAAACACGAGCGCACACGCTTGCACAGCGCGCATAAACACACACACACACACGCACAACACGCACACACACGCACACACACAGCGCACACACATACACAGACGCACGCACGCACAGACACACACACACACACACAGCACACACCCGTACACACGCAGACACACACACACACACACGTACATCACACGCATAGGCACACGCACGTACATCGCACGCATAGGCACACACACACGCATACATACACACACTCATACACACACACACACGCACATACGCAAACACGCACACACACACACACACGCACGTACAGCCCGCACACACGCGCAAACGTATGCACAACGCACACACAAGCACACACGCACATACGCACACACGCGCAAACGTACGCACAATGCACACACAGGCACACACACGCACAGTGCACCCACACACACACGCGCGCAAACTCACAAACGCACGCACAACACACACACAGGCACACACACGCGCACACACACTTACAACGCAAACACAGGCACACACACGCGCGCACACACACCAAACACGCACACACAAACACACATACACACACACACACGAATGCACAACATGCACAAGCGCAGACACGCGCACACGCACACGCGCACACACGCACGCACAACACACACGCAGCCAAACACGCGCACACACATATACACATGCACACGTGCGCGCACACACACACACACACGCACGCACAGTGCACACGCACAGGTACAGGCACACACACACACACACGCACAGACACACACACACACACGCACACACACGCACATACGCACACACGCACACACACACACACAATGGAACACACACGTACGCACGCACACACACACGCGCGCGCGCACGCATACACACACACACACACGCACGCACGCACGCATGCACGCACGCTCACACACACAAACATGCACGCACGACACACTCACAGACACAAACACGCGCACACGCATACACTCACAGACGCACAAGGCACACACATGCACACACACCCACAGGCACACACACACAAGCACGCACGCACAACGCACGCACAGGCACACACGCGCACATGCACGCGCAACTCACAAATAGGCACCCACACGGAAGCACGCACAACGCATACACAGGCACACAGAGATGCACACACGCACACACGCACGCGCACACACACGCAAAGACACACGCACGCATATGCACGTATAGGCGCACACACGCGCACACCCACCCACTCACGTACACGCACAGGCGCACACAGGCGCACGCACACGCACGCACACACACACACACACACGCACGCAGACGCACGCACACGCACATACAGGAACATACACACACACACGCACACGCACACGCACGCGCATACACACGCACACACACACACAAACGCACGCAAGCACACACACACACACACGTACGCACGCAGGCATACACACACACGCACACAAAGGCACACACACATGCACACGCATACACGCACACACGCATGCACAACGCACACCATGCACACACACACACACAGGCACACACACGCACACGCACGCACATTGCACACACATGCACACACACATGCACACACACACACGCGCGTATACACGCATCCACACACACACACACACACACACATACGCACACGTGCACACATACAGACACACACACGCACATCGCGCACGCACACACACACACACACAAACACGCACGAACACTCTCTCACACACACACACACGTATGCACTCCCGCATGCACGGACACACACAAACACACACGCACGCACACACACACACATACTAACACACATATGCAAGCACGCCGCACCCACACACACACACACATACGCACACGTGCGCACACGCAGACACACACACGCAAACATGCACGAACACACACACACACGAATGCACGCACAACGCACATAAAAGCACACACACACGCGCGTGCACACGCTCACTTTCTCGCACAACGCGCATACACACACACGCACACGCATGCGCAACGCCCACAAACACACACACACACACACACACAATGCACAAACAAGCGCGCGCGTGCACACGCACACACACGCGCGCGCACGCACGTTGCACACACACACACACACACATATACGCACACACACACATACACACGCAAAGGCGCAGACACGCGTACATGCACGTAAATGCATGCACACGTGCACAAAGGCGCACACGCACGCACACACATACACAATGGCCCACACACGCACACACGCACACACACGCACACACACACACGCACACGCATACAATGGCACACACACGCACACACGCGCACACAAACACACACACACACGCACACACACATACACACACATACACACGCACGCACGCACAAACACGCACGCATGCACGCACCAACACACACACACACATGCACGCACGACACACTCACAGGCACAAAGACGCGCACACGCATACACTCGCACACGCACAGGGCACACACACACACACATCCGCACACCCACACACACCCACAGGCACACACACACAAAGGCACGCACTCACAACGCACGCACAGGCGCACACGCACACACGCGCAAAGGCACGCACAACCTACTAATAGGCACCCACACGCAAGCACGCACAACACACACACAGGCACACAGACACACACACGCACACACCCACGTGCGCACACACTTACAGGCACACGCACGCACACGCACGTATAGGCGCACACACGCGCACACCCACACACTCGCGTACACGCACAGGCGCGCACAGGTGCACAAGCACGCACGCACGCACACACGCACACGCACACGCACTCACGCACACACAGGCGCACACACACACACACGCACAGGCGCAGACGCGCACACATGCACGCAAATGCATGTACACGTGCACAAAGGCGCACACGCACACACACACAATGGTAAACACGCACACACGCACACATGCACACACGCACACACACGCACATACGCACACACGCGCACACACACACACAGTGGAACACATACGCGCACACACAAAGACACACGCATACACACATACGCACCCACGCATACACACACACACGCACGCACACATACACGCACGCACACACACACAAACATGCACGCACGACACACTCACAGGCACAAACACGCGAAAACGCATACACTCACACACGCACAGGGCACACACATGCACACACACCCACAGGCACACACACACACACACACACACACACAAACACACACAGGCACGCATGCACAACGCACGCACAGGCACACACGCGCACACGCACACACGCGGACACGCACGCACAACTCACAAATAGGCACCCACATGCAAGCACGCACAGCGCGCGCACACAGGCACACACAGACGCTCACACGCACGCGCACACACACCCACAGGCACACGCACGCACACGCACATATAGGCGCACACACGCGCACACCCACACACTCACGTACACGCACAGGTGCACACAGGCACACAAGCACGCACGCGCACACACACACACATGCGCACACACGCACACGCACAAGCACATACAGGCGCACACACACACACACACGCACACGCACGCATGCGCGTACACACACACACAGACGCATGCAAGCACACACACACACACACGTACGCACGCACGCAGTCATACACACACGCACACACAGGCACACGCACACGCATACACGCACACACGCACACCCAACGCACACCCATGCACACACACACACAGGCACACACAGCACACGCACGCACATTGCACACACAGGCACACGCACATGCACACACGACGCGCAATACACACGCACACGCATGCATAGCGCACACGCAAGCATAAGGGCACACACGCGCACACGCATGCGAGCAGACACACACACACACGCACAGGCACACACACGCGCATACACGTAAACACACACAAGCGCGCAAGCGCGCTCACGCGCGGGCATGCCCGCACACACACACACACACAGGCACACACACACACACAAACGCACACACGCACACACAAACTCACACACACACATGCACTCCCGCACACATGCCCACACATCCACACGCACACACGTAGACACACACACGCACATTGCCCCCACACACACAAACACAAACACGCGCGAACATTCACACACACACACGTATGCACTCCCGCACGCACGCACACACACACACACACACGCACACACACATACTCACACACATATGCACGCACGCCGCACACACACACACGCACACGCATACACGCGCCCAAACACACACACACATACGCAAACGTGCGCACACGCAGACACACACACGCACATCGCACACACACACACACACACAGAAACACGCGCGAACATACACACACACACAGGCACACACACGAACGCACGCTCGCACAACGCGCATACACACACACGCACGCACACGCATGCACAATGCACACACACACACACACAATGCACAAACATACGCGCGCGCACACACAAACACACACAAACACGCGCGAACACACACACACACACACAGGCACACACACGAACGCACGCTCGCACAACGCGCATACACACACACACGCATGCACAATGCACACACACACAATGCACAAACACACGCGTGCACACACACACATACGCGCACGCACAATGCACACACACAGGTACAGGCACACACATAAACACACACACGCGCACACACACACACATACACACACACACACACACACACACTCGCGCACAGGCGCAGACACGCGCACATGCACGCAAATGCATGCACACGTGCACAAAGGCGCACACGCACACACACACACACACACACAATGGCACACACATGCACACACAGGGACACACACACGCACGCAAACACACAAGAACACACACAAACACACACACGCGCACAGGCGCACACACGCCCAAGCACACACACACACACACACACACACAGGCACACACACACACACACGCACTCACGCACACACGCACACTCATACACACACACACACATGCACTCCCGCAAGCACGCACACACGCAAACACACACACACACACGTACGCAGACTGCACACACACCTACACGCGCACACGCTTACACGCTCACACACACACGCACACGTGCGCACACGCAGACACACACACACACACACATAGCACACACAAACACAAACACGCGCGAACACACACATACACACGCACAATGCACACACAGGCACACACACACACGCGCGCGCACACGCTCGTGCAACGCGCATAAACACACACACACACACACGCACAACGCACACACACACACACACACACAGCCCACACACACACACGCGCACACACACACACGCGCATACACACAGTGCACACACACAGGTACAGGCACACACACACACATACACACACACGCACGTACATCGCACGCATAGGCACACGCACGTACATCGCACACATAGGCACACACACACACACACATACACACACTCACACAAACACACACGCACATATGCAAACACGCACACACACGTGCGTACAATGCACACACACGCGAACACGCACACACGCGCAAACCTATGCACAACACACACACAAGCACACACACGCACATACGCACACACACGCAAACGTACGCACAAAGCACAATGCACACACATGCACACACACACACAGACACACACAACGCACAATGCACACACAGGCACACACACACAGTGCACACACGCGCACACACGCACGCAAAACCCACACACAGGCACACACATGTGCGCACATATACACAGGCACATGCGCGCACACACACACGCGCGCACGCATATTGCACACGCACAGGTACAAGCACACACAAATACGCATGCGCGCACAGGTGCAGACACGCGCACAGGTGCAAACACGCGCACACACATACACTCACACACGCACAGGGCACGCACATGCAAACACACCCACAGGCACACACATACACACATACACACAGGCACGCACGCACAGCGCACGCATAGGCACACACGCGCACACACACACACGCGCACATGCACGCACAACTCACAAATAGGCACCTACACGCAAGCACACACATCGCACACACAGGCACACACACGCACACACGCACGCGCACACACACCCACAGGCACACGCACGCACACGCACGTATAGGCGCACACACGCGCACACCCACCCACTCACGTACACGCACAGGCGCACAAGCACGCACGCACACGCGCACACACCCACTCACAGGCACATACATGCACACACACACACACACACATACACGCACACGCACGCACGCGCATACACCCACACACACACACACACACAGGCACGCACGCACAGGGCACGCATAGGCACACACGCGCACACGCTCACACGCGCACATGCACGCACATCTCACAAATAGGCACCCACACGCAAGCATGCACAACGCACACACAGGCGCGCACGCACACACGCACACGCACACACACCCACAGGCACAGGAACACACACGCACGTATTGGAGCACACACGCGCACACCCACCCACTCACGTACACGCATAGACGCATACAGGCGCACAAGCACGCACGCACAAGCACACACACGCACTCACAGGCACATACAGGCGCACACACACGCACACACACGCACACGCATACACACACACAAACACATAAACGCACGCAAGCACACACACACACACACACACACA
>CAWUDS030001768.1:1105000-1115000 GCA_963859935.3 Lathyrus sativus | reverse complement strand
CGCACAACGCGCATACACACACACACGCACGCACACGCATGCACAATGCACACACACACACACAACGCACAAACATACGCGTGCACACACACACATACGCGCACACACAGTGCACACACACAGGTACAGGCACACACATAAACACACACACGCACACACACACACACACACACTCGCGCACAGGCGCAGACACGCGCACATGCACGCAAATGCTTGCACACGTACACAAAGGCACACACGCACACACACACAATGACACACACAAGCACACACAAGGACACACAAGAATACACACAAACACACACGCGCGCACAGGCGCACACACGCCCAAGCACACACACAGACACACACACACACATACACACAGGCACACACACACACACGCGCATACACACACACGCACACTCACACACACACACATGCACTCCCGCAAGCACACACACACGTAAACACACACACACACACACACACACGTACGCACGCCGCACACACACACCTACACGCGCACACGCTTACACGCTCACACACACACGCACACGTGCGCACACGCGGACACACACACACACACATTGCACACACACACACAAACACGCGCGAACACACACATACACACGCACAATGCACACACAGGCACACACACACACACGCGCACACGCTCACGCAACGCGCATAAACACACACACACGCGCACAACGCGCATACACACACACACACACGCACACACACACACGCGCGCATACACACAGTGCACACACACAGGTACAGGCACACACACACACATACATACACACACGCATGTACATCGCACGCATAGGCACACGCACGTACATCGTACACATAGGCGCACACACACACACAGACACACACTCACACAAACATACACGCACATACGTAAACAAGCACACACACGTGCGTACAACGGACACACACGCGAACACGCACACACGCGCAAACATATGCACAACACACACACAAGCACACACACGCACATACGCACACACGCGCAAACGTACGCACAACACACAATGCACACACAGACACACACACACACAGGCCAACACAACGCACAATGCACACACAGGCACACACACACAAACAGTGCACACACGCGCACACGCACGCAAAACACACACGCAGGCACACACACGTGCGCACATATACACAGGCACATGCGCGCACACACACACACACACACGCACGCACATTGCACACGCACAGGTACAAGCATACACAAATACGCGCGCGCGCACAGGTGCAGACACGCGCACATGCACGCAAATGCATGCACACGTGCACCAAGGCGCACACGCGCACACACACACACACACAATGGCACACACACGCACACATGTACACACACGCACATACGCACACACGCACACACACACACACAATGGAACACACACGCTCACACACACACACACACGCATACAGACACACACACGCGCGCATACACACGCACGCACGCACGCTTGCGCGCACGCACACACACACAAACATGCACGCACGACATACTCACAAACACAAACACGCGCACACGCATACACTCACACACGCACAGGGCATGCACATGCAAACACACCCACAGGCATACACACACACACATACACACAGGCACGCACGCACAGCGCACGCATAGGCACACACGCGCACACACACGCGCACATGCACGCACAACTCACGAATAGGCACCTACACGCAAGCACACACATCGCACACACAGGCACACACACACGCGCACACATGCACGCGCACACACACCCACAGGCACACGCATGCACACACATGTATAGGCGTACACACGCGCACACCCACCCACTCACGTACACGCACAGGCGCACAAGCACGCACGCACACGCACACACACGCACTCACAGGCACATACATGCACACAAACACACACACACGCGCACACGCACACACGCGCATACATACACGCACACAGGCACGCACGCACAGGGCACGCATAGACACACACGCGCACATGCACGCACATCTCACAAATAGGCACCCACACGCAAGCATGCACAGCGCACACACACACGCACACACACACGCGCACACACACCCACAGGCACACGCACGCACACGCACGTATAGGCGCACACACGGGCACACCCACCCACTCACGTACACGCACAGACGCACACAGGCGCACAAGCACGCACGCACACGTACACACACGCACTCACAGGCACATATAGGCGCACACACACACACGCACGCACAAGCACGCACGCGCATACACACACACAAACACACTAACGCACGCAAGCACACACACACACATGTACGCACACACGTAGGCATACACACACACACACACAGACGCACACACACGCACACGCATACACGCACACACGCACGCACAGCGCACACCATGCACACACATACACACGCACACACACGCACACGCACAAGCACATTGCACACACAGGCACACACACAGGCACGCACAAACACACATACGCGTATACACGCGCCCCACACACACACACATACGCACACGTGCGCACACGCAGACACACACACGCACATCGCACACACACACACACACAAACACGCGCGAACACTCACACACACACACACACGTATGCACTCCCGCACGCACGCACACACACACACGCACTCACGCACGCACACACATACTCACACACATATGCACGCACGCCACACACACAAACACACACGCGCATACATGTGCCCAAACACACACACACACATACGCACACATGCACACACGCAGACACACACACGCACATCGCACACACACACACACAAACGCAAACACGCGCGAACACACACCCCCACACACACAAATGCATGCACAATGCACACACAGGCACACACACACGCGTGCACACGCTTGCACGACGCGCATACACACACACGCACGCACAATGCACACACACGCGCGCACACACAAAAACACACACGCTGGCACACACAGTGCACACACACAGGTACAGGCACACACACACACATACGCACGCACACACACAGACAGACGCACAGGCGCAGACATGCGTACATGCACGCAAATGCATGCACACGTGCACAAAGGCGCACGCACACACACACACACAATGCCACACACACGCACACACGCACACACGCACATACGCACACACGCACACAATGGCACACACACGCACACGCGCACACACACACACGCACACACACGCACACACGCACACACGCACACACACAGACACACACACACACACACACACACACACACACACACACACACACACATGCACACACACACAAACACGCACGCATGCACGCATGCGCACACACACACATGCACGCACGACACACTCACAGGCACAAACACGCGCACACGCATACACTCATACACGCACAGGGCACACACACACATGCGCGCACACACACACACCCACAAGCACACACACACACACAGGCACGCACGCACAGGCGCACACGCACACACGCACACACGCACGCACAACCTACTAATTGGAACCCACATGCAAGCACACACAACACACGCACAGGCACACAGACACACACACGCACGCGCACACACACTTATAGGCACACGCACGCACACGCACGTATATGCACACACACGCGCACACCCACATACTCACGTACACGCACAGGCGCACACAAGTGCACAAGCACGCACGCACACAAACACACACACGCACAGGCACGCGCACACACGCATACACACACATAGGCGCACACACAGACACACGCACAGGCGCATACACGCGCACATGCATGCAAATGCATGCATACGTGCACAAAGGCGCACACGCACAGACACACACACACAATGGCACACACACGCACACATGCACACACGCACACACACGCACATACGCGCGCACACACACACAATGGAACACACACACACACACGCATACACACACACACGCACACGCACACACACACACACTCACACACAAACATGCACGCACAACACACTCACAGGCACAAACATGTGCACACGCATACACTCACACACGCACAGGGCACACACATGCACACACCCACAGGCACACACACACACACACACAAACACACACAGGCACGCACGCACAACGCATGCACAGGCACACACGCGCATACGCACACACGCGCACACGCACGCACAACTCACAAATAGGCACCCACATGCAAGCACGCACAACGCACACACAGGCACACACAGACGCACACACGCACACACGCACGCGCACACACACCCACAGGCCCACACATGTATAGGCGCACACACGCGCATATCCATGCACTCAGGTACACGCACAGGTGCACAAGCACGCACGCATGCACACACACACACGCAAACACGCACACACACATGCACAGGCACATACAGGCGCACACACACACGCACACGATCGCACGCGCACACACACACACCCAAATGCATGCAAGCACACGCACGCAGTCATACACACACACGCACACACAGGCACACGCACACGCATACACGCACACACGCACGCACAACGCACACCCATGCACACACACATAGGCACACGCAGCACACGCACGCACATTGCACACACAGGCACACACACAGGCACACGCACACGCACACACACGCACACACATGCATAGCGCACACGCACGCATAAGCGCAAACACGCGCACGCGCATGCAAGCAGACACACACACATACGCACAGGCACACACATGCAAACACACATAAGCGCGCACGCGCGCTCACGTGCGGACATGCGCACACACACACACACACACATGCACACACACACACACACAGGCACACACACACACACAAACGCACACACACACATACACAATCACACACACACACATGCACTCCCGCACGCACGCACATACACACACACACACAGGCCGCACACACACACAGACACACACGCATACACGCGCACATGCATGCAAATGCATGCACACGTGCACAAAGGCGCACACGCACAGACACACACACAATGGCACACACACGCACACACGCACACATGCCCCCCCCCTCACACACACAAACACGCGCGAACACTCACACACACACACACACAAACAAACACGCGCGAACACTCACACACACACACGTATGCCCTCCCGCACGCACGCACACACACACACACACGCACGCATACACATACTCACACACATATGCACGCACGCTGCACACACACACGCACACGCATACATGCGCCCAAACACACACACACATACGCACACGTGCGCACACGCAGACACACACACGCACATCGCACACACACACACACACACAAACACGCGCGAACACATACACACACACAGGCACACACACGAACGCACACTCGCACAACGCGCATACACACACACACGCACGCACACGCATGCACAATGCACACACACACACACACAACGCACAAACATACGCGTGCACACACACACATACGCGCACACACAGTGCACACACACAGGTACAGGCACACACATAAACACACACACGCACACACACACACACACACACACACTCGCGCACAGGCGCAGACACGCGCACATGCACGCAAATGCATGCACACGTACACAAAGGCACACACGCACACACACACAATGACACACACAAGCACACACAAGGACACACACGCAAACACACAAGAACACACACAAACACACACGCGCGCACAGGCGCACACACGCCCAAGCACACACACAGACACACACACACACACACACATACACACAGGCACACACACACGCGCATACACACACACGCACACTCACACACACACACATGCACTCCCGCAAGCACACACACACACGTAAACACACACACACACACACACACGTACGCACGCCGCACACACACACCTACACGCGCACACGCTTACACGCTCACACACACACGCACACGTGCGCACACGCGGACACACACACACACACACATTGCATACACACACACAAACACGCGCGAACACACACATACACACGCACAATGCACACACAGGCACACACACACACACGCGCACACGCTCACGCAACGCGCATAAACACACACACACACGCACAACGCGCATACACACACAGCCCACACACACACACACACACACACACACACGCGCGCATACACACAGTGCACACACACAGGTACAGGCACACACACACACATACACACACACACGCATGTACATCGCACGCATAGGCACACGCACGTACATCGTACACATAGGCGCACACACACACACACAGACACACACTCACACAAACATACACGCACATACGTAAACACGCACACACACGTGCGTACAACGGACACACACGCGAACACGCACACACGCGCAAACATATGCACAACACACACACAAGCACACACACGCACATACGCACACACGCGCAAACGTACGCACAACACACAATGCACACACAGACACACACACACACAGGCCAACACAACGCACAATGCACACACAGGCACACACACACAAACAGTGCACACACGCGCACACGCACGCAAAACACACACGCAGGCACACACACGTGCGCACATATACACAGGCACATGCGCGCACACACACACACACACGCACGCACATTGCACACGCACAGGTACAAGCACACACAAATACGCGCACGCGCACAGGTGCAGACACGCGCACATGCACGCAAATGCATGCACACGTGCACCAAGGCGCACACGCGCACACACACACACACACAATGGCACACACACGCACACATGCACACACACGCACATACGCACACACGCACACACACACACGCACAATGGAACACACACGCTCACACACACACACACACGCATACAGACACACACACGCGCGCATACACACGCACGCACGCACGCTTGCGCGCACGCACACACACACAAACATGCACGCACGACATACTCACAGACACAAACACGCGCACACGCATACACTCACACACGCACAGGGCACGCACATGCAAACACACCCACAGGCATACACACACACACATACACACAGGCACGCACGCACAGCGCACGCATAGGCACACACGCGCACACACACACGCGCACATGCACGCACAACTCACGAATAGGCACCTACACGCAAGCACACACATCGCACACACAGGCAAACACACACGCGCACACACGCACGCGCACACACACCCACAGGCACACGCACGCACACGCATGTATAGGCGTACACACGCGCACACCCATCCACTCACGTACACGCACAGGCGCACAAGCACGCACGCACACGCACACACACGCACTCACAGGCACATACATGCACACAAACACACACACACGCGCACACGCACACACACGCATACATACACGCACACAGGCACGCACGCACAGGGCACGCATAGACACACACGCACACATGCACGCACATCTCACAAATAGGCACCCACACGCAAGCATGCACAGCGCACACACACACGCACACACGCACGCGCACACACACCCACAGGCACACGCACGCACACGCACGTATAGGCGCACACACGGGCACACCCACCCACTCACGTACACGCACAGACGCACACAGGCGCACAAGCACGCACGCACACGTACACACACGCACTCACAGGCACATACAGGCGCACACACACACACGCACGCACACGCACGCACGCGCATACACACACACAAACACACTAACGCACGCAAGCACACACACACACATGTACGCACACACGTAGGCATACACACACACACACACAGACGCACACACACGCACACGCATACACGCACACACGCACGCACAGCGCACACCATGCACACACATACACACGCACACACACGCACACGCACAAGCACATTGCACACACAGGCACACACACAGGCACGCACAAACACACATACGCGTATACACGCGCCCCCCACACACACACATACGCACACGTGCGCACACGCAGACACACACACGCACATCGCACACACACACACACACAAACACGCGCGAACACTCACACACACACACACGTATGCACTCCCGCACGCACGCACACACACACACGCACTCACGCACGCACACACATACTCACACACATATGCACGCACGCCACACACACAAACACACACGCGCATACATGTGCCCAAACACACACACACACATACGCACACATGCACACACGCAGACACACACACGCACATCGCACACACACACACACACACAAACGCAAACACGCGCGAACACACACCCCCCCACACACAAATGCATGCACAATGCACACACAGGCACACACACATGCGTGCACACGCTTGCACGACGCGCATACACACACACGCACGCACAATGCACACACACGCGCGCACACACAAAAACACACACGCTGGCACACACAGTGCACACACACAGGTACAGGCACACACACACACATACGCACGCACACACACAGACAGACGCACAGGCGCAGACATGCGTACATGCACGCAAATGCATGCACACGTGCACAAAGGCGCACGCACACACACACACACACAATGCCACACACACGCACACAATGGCACACACACGCACACGCGCACACACACACACACGCACACACACACACACACGCACACACACAGACACACACATACACACACACACACACATGCACACACGCACAAACACGCACGCATGCACGCATGCGCACACACACACATGCACGTACGGCACACTCACAGGCACAAACACGCGCACACGCATACACTCATACACGCACAGGGCACACACACACATGCGCACACACACACACACCCACAAGCACACACACACACACAGGCACGCACGCACAGGCGCACACGCACACACGCACGCACAACCTACTAATTGGAACCCACATGCAAGCACACACAACACACGCACAGGCACACAGACACACACACGCACACACGCACGCGCACACACACTTACAGGCACACGCACGCACACGCACGTATATGCGCACACACGCGCACACCCACATACTCACGTACACGCACAGGCGCACACAAGTGCACAAGCACGCACGCACACAAACACACACACGCACAGGCACGCGCACACACGCATACACACACATAGGCGCACACACAGACACACGCACAGGCGCAGACACGCGCACATGCATGCAAATGCATGCATACGTGCACAAAGGCGCACACGCACAGACACACACACACAATGGCACACACACGCACACATGCACACACGCACACACATGCACATACGCACACACACACACACACAATGGAACACACACACACACACGCATACACACACACACACACACGCACGCATACACACACACACTCACACACAAACATGCACGCACAACACACTCACAGGCACAAACATGTGCACACGCATACACTCACACACGCACAGGGCACACACATGCACACACCCACAGGCACACACACACACACACAAACACACACAGGCACGCACGCACAACGCATGCACAGGCACACACGCGCATATGCACACACGCGCACACGCACGCACAACTCACAAATAGGCACCCACATGCAAGCACGCACAACGCACACACAGGCACACACAGACGCACACGCGCACACACACCCACAGGCCCACACACGTATAGGCGCACACACGCGCATATCCATGCACTCAGGTACACGCACAGGTGCACAAGCACGCACGCATGCACACACACACACGCAAACACGCACACACACATGCACAGGCACATACAGGCACACACACACACACGCACACGATCGCACGCGCACACACACACACCCAAATGCATGCAAGCACACGCACGCAGTCATACACACACACGCACACACAGGCACACGCACACGCATACACGCACACACGCACGCACAACGCACACCCATGCACACACACATAGGCACACGCAGCACACGCACGCACATTGCACACACAGGCACACACACAGGCACACGCACACGCACACACACGCACACACATGCATAGCGCACACGCACGCATAAGCGCAAACACGCGCACGCGCATGCAAGCAGACACACACACATACGCACAGGCACACACATGCAAACACACACAAGCGCGCACGCGCGCTCACGTGCGGACATGCG
>CAWUDS030001768.1:1095000-1100000 GCA_963859935.3 Lathyrus sativus | reverse complement strand
CGCATAGCACACACAAAGACACGCACGCGCACGTACACACGCACGCACAATGCACCCGCAGGAACAAACACGCGCACATACAGGCACATACACATACACACACACACACATGCACAGGCGCAGACAAGCGCACAAGCACGTACACACGGACAAAGGCGCACACGCACACACACACAAACGCGTGCACATACACACACACAATGGCACACACACGCACACATGCAGACACACGCGCACACACTGACATAGGCACCCACACAAACACACGTGCGCACACACACCCACGCGCGCTCAAACACGCACACGCACGCACGCACGTATGCCCACGCGCACACACACACACGCACACACGCACACACTCACGCACGCGCGCACACACAAACACACACATGCACTCACACACATTCGCACTTACCCACACAAACAAACGCGCGCACGCAAGCGCACACACTTACACACACACACGTACGCACACACGCACGCACATACACACACACACACGCACACACAGGCACCCACACGCGCACACGCACACACGCACGCACAGCGCACACATACACACGCACGAATATCGCACACACAAGCACACACACGCACACACACCCGCACACGCGCACATGCATGCACGACGCGCATACACACACACACGCAGGCATCGCACACACACCCACACAAGCGCGTGCACGCGCACACGCATGCACAACGAACCCACCGGAACACACACACGCACACAAACACACCCACACATGCACATACACACACACACACATGCACACGCACGTACACGCGCGGAAAACCCCACACGCACACACACACACACACGCACATACACACACACACAATGGCACACACACACATACACACGCACACACACACACACACAGCCACAGGCACAAACACACAGATGCACACAAACACACACACGCGCGCGCACACACGCATGTATGGACACATACACACACACATGCATATGCGCAGACAAGCGCACACGCACGTACACGCACACACACGGGCGCACATACACACACACAATGGCACACACACGCGCACACGGACACACACACGCACACACACACACAGGCACACACAAACACAAGCACGCACACACACACGCGCACACACGCACATACGCATGCACGCACACAAGTACGCACGCACGCATACATACGCACACACACGCGCGCTCACACACACTCTCACACACACACACACACGCACGCACGCACGTGTTCACGCACGCACACATTTACACGCAAGAACACACACGCACGACGCACACACAGGTACACACACGTCTACACTCACACACACACATAGCACACTCACAAGTACACACATGCACACACGCACAGGCACACACACACACACACACACACACTCACGTACGCATGCACAGGCACACACGCGCACACGCACACAAGCACACACACACACATGTAAGCACGCACAGTGCACACATAGGCACACACACGCGCACTCACACACACACACACGCAAACACGCACGTGCACACACAAGCACACGCGCACGCATGCACGCACGCACGCATGCAAACACACACACACACACACACACATAGGCACACACACGCGCACACGCATACACGCACACACACACAATGCACACACAGGCACCCACACGCGTACACACACGCACATGCACTCACACATACACACGCACACACACACACACACACACAATGCATGCATAGGCACACACGCGCACACGCACGTACATCGCACACATAGGCACACACGCGCGCACACAAGCACATACACGCGCACAGGCGCACACGCACAGCACGCACACGCGCACACGCACAACACACACACAGGCACACACACGCGCACACATACACACACTCACACACAAACACACGTACATACGCACACACGCACACACACACACACACACACACATACATACACGTATAGCGCACACACGTACACACACACACGCACACACGCATAAACGTACGAACAACGCACACACAAGAACACACACGCGCAAACGTATGCACAGCGCACAACGCACACACAGGCAAATGCATGCAGAATGCAGGCACACACACACACACGCAAACACACGAACGCACGCACAACGCACACACAGGCGCACACACACGGACACGCACGCACAACGCACACGCAGGCAGACACGCGCGCGCGCACACCAAACACACAGACACACACACACACACACACAGAGGAATACACAACCCACACACACGCGTGCGCGATCACACACACACACACACGCACATGCCAACACACACGCGTACACGCTCGCACAGCACGCACACAGGCACACACATACACACACACACGTACATCACACACACAGCCACACACACATGCACACACACACGCACACGCGCACACGCAAGCACGACGCGCATACACACACTCGCAGGCATAGCGCACACACAAACACGCACGCGCATGCACACACGCACGCACAGTGCACCCACAGGAACACACACACGCGCGCCCACACACATACACAGGTACATACACACACATGCACATGCGCAGATAAGCGAACACACACGTACACGCGCACAAAGGCGCACAGGCACACACACACACGCGCGCGCACATACACACACACAATGGCACACACACGGACACACGCGCACACACACACAGGCACGGACACACACACACACGCACACACACATGCACGCACACACACACATGCGCGCACACACACACACATAGGCACACGCACGCACACACACACACACACACACGTATGCACTCACGCACCCACACACTCACACAAACGCATGTTCACACGCACGCACACGCGTACGCACACGCCCGCGTGCTCACACGCACACACTCGCACGTACGCACGTATACACGCACACAAGCACTTACACGCGTGCGCACATACACAACGCATACACAGGCACACACACGTGTACACGCACACGCGTACAACACACTCACAGGCACACACATACGCACATGCACGCACACTGGCACACACACACACACACACTCACGTACGCACGCACAGGCATACACGTGCACACGCTTACACGCGCACACGCATGCACACACATAGGCACGCATAGCGCACACATATGCACACACACACGCATACACATACACACACACACGCATACACACATGCACACACACACACACACGCACACATGCATGCAGGCAACCACTCACGCACGCACGCACCTTCACACACACGCGCATGCACACACACCCGGACGCACGACGCATACACAACCACACACACACGCACACGCATACACGCACACACGCACACACAATGCACACACATGCATACACACGCGCGCGCACACACACACACATGCACACATACATACACACGCATACACACACGCACACACACACAAACACACACGCACACGCACGCACGCACACGCACGCACGCACACGCACACACGCACACGCACGCACACTCACGCATATACGCACGCACGCACACGCACGCACATGCAAGCACGCACAGCGCACACACAGGCACGCACACACGCACACATACACACACTCACATACACACACACATACGCACACACGCGCACACACACACACACGCACGTATAGCGCACACAAATGCACACACACGCGCACACGCACACACGCGCAAACGTATGCACAGCGCACGCACAGGCACACACACACACATACGCACACACGCGCAAACGTAAGCACAACGCACAATGCACACACACGCACAGTGCAAGCACACACGCGCAAACGCTCAAACGCACGCACAACTCACACACAAGCACGTACACGCGCACACGCACGCAAATTGCATACACAGACACACACGCACACACGCACACACACCAAACACACAGACACACACACACACAGGAACGCACAGCCCACACACAGACACACACACGCGCACACGCACACACGCACACACAATACCCACACAGGCACACACACGCGCACACATACACACAGGCGCACACACACACACACACACACACACACACACGCATACGCACGCATAAGCACACACACGCGCACACCCAGGCAGACACACACACACACACACACACAAGGGCACACACGCGCACACACACAAACACACAAGAATACACACACACACACTAGCGCGCGCTCGCGCGCGCACAAGCGCACGCACGCACACGCACACAAACACACGCGTACACACACGCACACATGCACGCACAAACATGCACACGCACACGCGCTCACAGGCACACACACGCACGTATACACGCACGCACGCGCACACACTCACGACGCACACACACGGGTACACGCACACACGCACAACGCTCTCACAGGCACACACATGCGCACATGCACACACACAGGAAAACACACACACACACACACAGACACTCACGTACGCACACACATGCACACATGCACACACGCACACACCCTCACACGCAAGTACACATGTAAGCACGCACAACATACACACATGCACACACACACGCACACCCACACACACACACACGAACACACGCACGCGCACACACGCACGAACACATGCAGATACGCACCCACCCGCACACGCACGTACGCACGCACAACATACACACGGGCACACACACGCGCACACACGCACACACACACACACACACACACACTCACACACACACACACACACACACGCACACGCGCACACGCACATACAACCACACACGCATGCACGACGCTTACGCAGGCACACAAACGCGCACACGCATACACGCACACATGCACGTACAATGCACACACAAGCGCGCGCACACACACATGCACACACACATACATACGCACACACACGCACACACACACAATGCACGCACAGGCACACATGCGCACACGCACGTACGCGCACACTCACGTACATCGCACACTCACGTACATCGCACACATAGGCACACACACGCGCACACGCAAGCACGCACAGCGCACACACAGGAACACACACACACACATACACACACTCTCACACACACGCACGCACATACTCAAACACAC
>CAWUDS030001768.1:1085000-1090000 GCA_963859935.3 Lathyrus sativus | reverse complement strand
ATACATACACAGATGTATCACAAAAGAATCAAAATAACTCCTATCTACCCGGTGCTACATATCAGAGCCGACCGACCAAAAGAATGAAGTCACGCTTCACAAAAATGTCTCCAGCCATCTAATCTGCAATGCCTCATAGAGCATTATCAAACAGCAGAAGGGTGAGAAACAATATCATAATAAATAATGCATAAAGGCATGAATATATATATCGTATCAAGAATTATGCATCTTACGCATTCTCACCACAACTCACCTCGTTTATTGCAATGTATCTATATACAAATAGGACCCAAGCGTGCTCAATATGTATCATCAATGTGTATATCATTTCATAAACATACACACACATATATGTATATATTGTCCAACATCTACATTGTGCCAAATCATACATTTCACAATTAATTCAACAAACGTACATAACATATTTATTTCACCATACATCATGCACAGAAGGTAAATGCAAATCATAGAGGCCAACTCGCTACTCTATGCAAATGCAACACAATATCGACCTAATCGTCCATCAGATTCTCCTAAGAATCAATTTACTCTCACCCCTCACGGGTATCCTATAACTCATTAGATCTTCCTAGAAATCACATCACTCATCAGACTCTCCTAGGAATCACACCATTCGTCAGATTCTCCTAGGAATCACATCGTTCGTCAGATTCTCCTAGGAATCACATCGTTCGTCAGATTCTCCTAGGAATCACATCGTTCGTCAGATTCTCCGAGGAATCACACCATTCATCAGATTCTCCTAGGAATCAGGTCATTCAGCAGATTCTCCGAGGAATCACATCTCTCATCAGATTCTCCTAGGAATCAGGTCACTCAGCAGATTCTCCGAGGAATCACATCTCTCATCAGATCCTCCTAGGAATCAATTCACCCTTCAGACTCTCCTAAAAGTCATATCACTCATCAGACTCTCCTAAGAGTCAATCAGCACAAGAATGTACTTCCTACACTTCTTGAAATGCATACATGCTTACAAACATACTCATGCATTCTTCACATTCATCGCATATATATATTATGCACTCAACATATATGTATCAAAAAGAAAACATATATATATTCATCATCCATTCAAACCAATCACACATGGTTCACATTCACAAACAATTCCTTCATGCATTTCTAATCAATTTAAGCAAATGCACAAAATTGCCAAACGGTTACACCTCGCACCTCACAAATCATAAACTAGGATTCACGCCATACGGCTATCCACAACACATATGACAACACATAATCAGTCATTTCTGACAAGGAATGATCGCAACCAAACCACACAACCAATCCTCCATTGGAAAGCACGGGAAGATACAATATGCTGCTGCATTCGCCAACCTTCGCCTGGCGAAGCCACGCAGCGAATGCTCGCTGACCTTCGCCTGGCGAACTCCCCAGTAAAGTCCACTGGGAGTAATTCTGGAATTACTCGCTGAGGCTCGCTACCCATTCGCCTGGCGAACCTTCGCCAACTCACTTCGCCTGGCGAACTTGCCAGCGAATACAGGGTGTTAGCTTCTGACTTGCTTCGCTACAGCTCGCTGGGCTTCGCCTGGCGAAGCTTCGCTGCCTTTCGCCTGGCGAACTTGCGAAGACAGAACTTCCATGGCTGTCTCAAGAGCCCAAACTCCACAAAATCAACCGATTACATCCAAACCAGTCTCAGTAGCACAACCCAATCATCACCCGACTAAACTACATCGTCTAATCCGAGTTCTAACCGATTAAAACCTCATTCTACTCACAAAACCAACTTCTAACCTAAGTGGAAAAAGAGTAGAAACTCTACAAAATCCACACACATACATACAATCATATACATTAAAGAGATGATGGAGTTTCACACCCTTACCTGATTAATCGTAAGCTTTGGTTGATCTTGGTGAATCTAGGTTTTCTCCTCTTTCTCTTCTCTTCCTCCTCTTCTCCTTTCTTTCTCTTTTCTTTCTTTCTTCCTACTATCCTTTTTCTTTCCCTTCTATTTCCTCTTTAATATCTTTTTCCTTATTTTTCCAAAACATCCACTAATTCAATATCTCATAAATATCTCACTTATTATTAAAAATAGGAAATGTCCAAAATACCCTCCAAACTATTTCCTCAGAAACCTCTCAAAACCGGTTAAAATAGGATAATATGTAAATATAACATATTTCCACACAATTTCTACATTCAAATAATATTCTCCCAATTAAATTAATTAGGGACCCAATAAAAGGGGATAATCGAAATTGGGGCGTTACAACTCTCCCCCACTCAGAAATTTTCGTCCTCGAAAATATCACCTGATTCAAACACACTGAACACGACTTTCGCGTCCTCTCCTTAATGCCCAAGTTACACACGATCACCCACACGCATACTTCCATATCACAATCACAGATATGCCATGTGACTCCTAAAAGACTGTCAACCCTCATCAATCTCCATTGGAGATTACGGGTACACCTCTTGTACCTCACCAGGAACAACATCTAGGTCATTCTACCCCGGTGATCTCTCCACTAGGAACGACACATAGTCATTCTACCCTAGAGAATACAACCATAACACTTACACCTCATCAGGAATGACATACTAGTCATTCTACCCCAATGAGCTCGAATCTCAGACACATACGTTGTCCAACGTCATCACCTTAAAGTCTTCATTCTCAATCACCGTCAAACCAACGGAATTCAAATCCCAAACACTAAGCGCACTCAAAAGAAACGAACGAATGAGTCGCTCCGATATCAATCATGACAACTAAGGTGCAACATAAATAAAGCACATACCTCAAATCAAACGATCCGCATTGGTAGTGTCTGACCCTGCCAATGTAAACACTTTCCCACTTACTGAAGCTTGTTTCGGTTTAGGACACTTCGCACTGATGTGACCCACTTCTCCACAATTGTAGCACTTCACTACATCCATTCTACAATCCTTAACATCATGCCCAAGAACTCCACAGTTAGAGCATTTGATCTTGGGCTTTCCACACATAAAAGACTTATGACCCATCTCGCCACACTTCTAGCATTTAATGGATCCAGAACTCCCTCCTCCAGATCTCTTAACAAAGTTTTCCCTATGCTTTCCCTTATCAGCTGGCGTCTCATAAGGTTTGCTCCTTACTTGTCGCTTTTCTTTCTCCTCCTTCAAACTCTTGTAGTGAGTAGAACGAGCTTTGCGATCTTCTTCAAAAATTCGGCAACATTCGGTCAAGTCCGAAAATCTCCTTATCCTCTGATAACCCACCGCTTGCTTGATCTCGGGACGCAAGCTGTTCTCATACTTAACGCACAGGCGCAAACACGCGTACATGCACGCAAATGCATGCACACGTGCACAAAGGCGCACGCACACACACACACACACAATGGCACACACACGCACACACACACACACACGCACACACGCACACAGGCACACAATGGCATACACACGCACACACGCACACACACACACACACGCACACACACACGCAGACACACATACACACACACACACACACACGCACACACGCACACACGCACAAACACGCACGCATGCACGCATGCACACACACACACACATGCAAGCACGACACACTCACAGGCACAAACACGCGCACACGCATACACTCACACACGCACAGGGCACACACACACACACATGCGCATAGCTACATACACCCACAGGCACACACACAATCACAGGCACGCACGCACAGGCGCACACGCGCACACGCACAGACGCGCACACGCACGCACAACCTACTTATTGGAACCCACACGCAAGCACGCACAACACACACAGGCACACAGACACACACACGCACACACGCACGCACGCACACACTTACAGGCACATGCACGCACACGCACGTATATGCGCACACACGCGCACACCCATACACTCACGTACACGCACAGGCGCACACAGGTGCACAAGCACGCACGCACACACGCACGCACACGCACACACACACGCACGCACAGGCTCGCACACATACACACACGCACACACAGGCGCACACACAGACACACGCACAGGCGCAGACACGCGCACATGCATGCAAATGCATGCACACGTGCACAAAGGCGCACACGCACAGACACACACACAATGGCACACATACGCACACACGCACACATGCACACACGCACACACATGCACATACGCATACACGCACATACACACACACACACACACACACAATGGAACACACACACGCACGCACACACACGCATACACACACACACGCACGCACGCATGCACGCACACACACACACACAGATAAAAACATGCACGCACAACACACTCACAGGCACAAACATGCGCACACGCATACACTCACACACGCACAGGGTACACACATACACACACCCACAGGCACACGCACACACACACACAAACACACACAGGCACGCACACACAATGCATGCACAGGCACACACGCGCATACGCACACACGCGCACACGCACACGCACGCACAACTCACAAATAGGCACCCACATGCAAGCACGCACAGCGCACACACAGGCACACACAGACGCACACACGCATGCGCACACACACCCACAGGCCCACACACGTATAGGCGCACACACGCGCACATCCATGCACTCACGTACACGCACAGGCGCACAAGCACGCACGCATGCACACACACACACACACGCACACAAACGCGCACACACACACGCACAGGCACATACAGGCGCGCGCACACACACACACACGCACACAAACGCACGCACACACACACACACACACACACACAAACGCACGCAAGCACATACACACACACACACACACGTACGCACGCACGCAGTCATACACACACACGCACACACAGGCACACGCACACGCATACACGCACACACGCACGCACAGCGCACACCCATGCACACACACACACACACACACACACACACAACACACGCACGCACATTGCACACACAGGAACACACACAGGCACACACACACACACATGCATAGCACA
>CAWUDS030001768.1:1067500-1080000 GCA_963859935.3 Lathyrus sativus | reverse complement strand
CACGCACAGGCACGCGCACACACACACATACACACACTCACACACGCACACACACACACACACACACACACACACACGTACAACGCATAAAAATGCACACACACGCACACACGCGTAAACGTATGCACAGCGCACGCACAAGCATACACACACACACATATGCACACACGCGCAAACGTACGCACAACGCATAATGCACACACACGCACAGTGCAAGCACACACGTGCAAACGCCCAAACGCACGCACAACTCACACACAGGCACGCACACGCGCACACGCACGCAAATCGCATACACAGGCGCACACACACGCACACACACACCAATCACACAGACACACACACACACAGGAACGCACAACCCACACACAGACACACACACGCGCACACGCACAATACACACACAGGCACACACACGCGCACACATACGCACAGGCACACACACACACACACATACACACGCACGCATAAGCGCACAGACCCGCACACCCAGGCAGACACACACACACACACACACGCACAGGGGCACACACGCGCACACACACAAGCACACAAGAATACACACACACACACTCGCGCGCGCGCTTACGCGCGCACATGCACGCACAAACACGCACACGCACACGCGCTCACAAGCACACACACGCACGTATACACGCACGCACGCACTGACACGCACGCGCACACATGCACGACGCACACACATGTGTACACGCACACACGCACAACGCTCTCACAGGCACACACATACGCACATGCACACACACAGGCAAACACACACACACACACTCACGTACGCACACACAGGCACACATGCACACACGCGCACACACTCACACGCACGTACACATGTAAGCACACACAACATACACACAGGCACACCCACACACACACACACACTTTCTCTCTCTCACACACACACACGAAGACACGCACACGCACACACGCGCGCATGCGCGCACGCACGCACGAACACTTGCAGACACGCACCCACCCGCACACGCACGTACGCACGCACAACGTACACACGGGCACACACACGCGCGCACACACACACACACACACGCACACGCGCACATACAAACTCACACGCACGACGCTTACGCAGGCACACAAACGCGCACACGCATACACGCACACATGCACGCACAATGCACACACAAGCGCGCACACACACACATGCACACACACATACACACGCGGACACAGGCACACAAGTGCGCACACACACACATACACAAGCGCGCACACACACATGCACACACGCGGAAACGCACAAACGCACACACAGCGCACACATAGGCACACACACGCGCACACGGTCGCACAGTGCACACACACGCACACACACACCTAACACACAGACACACACACACAGGAACGCACAACCCACACACAGACACATACACGTGCATGCACGCACGCACGCATGCACGCAAGCACGCACACACGCGTGCACACACACACACACACACACACATACACGCACACACGACGCTTACACAGGCACAGACACGCGCACACGCATACACGCACACACGCACGCACAATGCACACACAGGCACAAACAAGCGCGCATACACACATGCACACACACATACACACGCGCGCGCACACAAACACACACACACACACACACACACACAACGCACGCACAGGCACACACGCGCACACGCAGGTACATCGCACACATAGCCACACACAACGCACACACAAGAACACACATACACACACTCCCACACACACACACACGCACATACGCAAACACGCACACACAGGCGCACACACGCGCATACGCACACACGACCAAACGTACGCACAATGCACATACAGACACACACACGCACATACGCGCACACGCGCAAACGTACGCAAAACGCAAATCGCACACACAGGCACACACACGCACAGTGCACACACACAGGCACACACGCGCAAACGCACAAACGCACGCACAGCGCACACACATGCACACACACGCACACTGCATGCACAGGCGCACACACGCGCGCGCGCGCACACACACACATAGGCACACACAGAAACACACTTCCACACACGCACACACACTCAAACACACACGCGCGCGCATGCATGCCCTCACGCACGCACACACACACACTTACACGGATACACGCACGCACGCACATACACACACACATGCACGCAGGCCGCACATACAGGAACACACACGCGCACACGCATACACGCACACACGCACAATATACTTATAGCCACACACACAAACACATACACACACACACACATACACACACACGCGTGCGCACACACACACACACACACACGCACGCCCTGCACACACACACACACAAAGACAGACACACACACACACGCGAACACATACACACACACGCATGCACAATGCACACACAGGCGCACACACACACACACACGCACAGCGCACGTACTCACACACATGCACAACGCACACACACACACACGGCGCACACACACACACACACGCAAAGGCGCAGACACGTGCACACGCATGCAAATGCATGCACACGTGCACAAAGGCGCACACGCACACACGCACGCACATAATGACACACACACACGTGCACGCATATCCACACACACACACAAACACACACACACACACGCACACACGCACACACAAATGCACGCACGCACACACGCACACGCACACATACACACACACGCAAACACACGCACGCAAGCACACACGTACACACACACACACGCACGCACGCACACACACACGCACGCACGTACGCACGGTGCACACGCAGACACGTACACACGCATGCACCAGGCACACACACAGGCATGAAGGAAAATTGCGATCTAAACGCAGCGGAAAACAAAAATTTCCTTTAGTGATCCTTACGAATGAGCATGGTCAGTGATAGAATCGTTACCTCTTTGTGGCGATTCAGATCTTTGATGCAGCGATCACAAGCGTTGATGAAGTGCAACGCCTCTACTCAGTCCACACGAACAGCTTCCGGTCACAGTGCTAGCTGCTTACGAACGGAATTATTTGAGTGAGAAAAGAGAATCAAAAACGAAATTGCATCAAGTGAAAGCTTCATCACAAGGGTTCCTTTTATAGACTCTCTTGTGGACTGCGGGCTAAAAACCCAATTCACATGATCCATAATAATATTATATATTATTATAATAACTATTATTATAATAAATATATTTATTTTATTATTATTTTATAACCATTATAAAATAACAATAATTATTATTATATTATCCGAATTTCTATTTTTTCACTTAAGTGCACCGTACCTTACGGTGTTCCTTTGATTTCTCTATCTCTCATCAAACTGTCCTTATGTGTGTGACCCTGTAGGATTTTGTAACGTTGGTAATTATATTAAATTACATATTTAACATAATAAAGAGTAAGCGGTATCTAGCAACACATCACTGCTACCCAAGTCACGAAAATGTCATGTGATCTGACAAAACCTTTTTCGTGATAATATATGTTTGTACAATTACCCTTTTGCTCCTATGTCTATATTGAACACAAGGCATACACTGTGTCATCCTTGTCCAGTTCAATATTGGGCCCTTAGACATTTCTCCTGTTATGCAGGATTGGCAAATTCCATCTAGGACACTCATGTCCCTCAGCATGCTTCGTGGAGTGCCCATCAACTGTCTTTATGATCATCCAGTTACGGATAATGTTTGATCAGCAATAAAGCACCCGACTCTACATCTAGGGTCCATAGTGGTTTCAGGTCGAAGGATGGTAATACACCATTATCACCATGAGAATAACTTATGACACTTTGCATAACATACTATGTAGTATTCTCATAGCGGGTCAATCCGGTATAAATATTACTCCTAATATTTATACCTATGTCAAGACTTGATAACTCTTTATCCATGATCCATGAGATGTGATCATCAGTCTATCTTCATAATAGTCTCAATGCTTTTAATGTTATCCCACTTTGCAATAAAGCTTGACTACGGATATTTTAAGAATAATGTCTTTATGTTTAATGGGATCTCATGATTAAGTCACACTTAACATTTCATTAAACAGACTAACTATTCTAGGGACTTTATTATTCTGAAAGACAAACATAATAAAGAAATGCCTTTTATTATTAAACGAATAATCCGATACAAGTACCAAAAAGTATTGGCCTCTAGGGCTTACACCAACAATCTCCCACTAGCACTAGAGCCAATTAGGCATACCCTTAATACCCATAGATCTAGTATGACCATCATGCTTCTGTTGCGCAAGAGGCTTTGTTAATGGGTCAGCGATATTGTCAAGTGTAGGTACTCTGCATATCTTCACATCTCCCCGATCGATTATCTCTCGAATGAGGTGATAACGCCTAAGTATGTGTTTGGATCGTTGGTGAGATCTAGGCTCCTTAGCTTGTGCGATAGCACCATTGTTATCACAATATAAACCAATGGGATCCACAATGCTAGGGACTATGTCAAGTTCACTAATGAAATTCTTGATCCAAACAGCTTCCTTTGCTGCATTTGAGGCAGCAATATATTCGGCCTCAGTTGTAGAATCAGCAACTGTTTCTTGCTTTGAACTTTTCCAGCTCACAGCGCCACCATTGAGACAGAACACATAACCAGATTGTGATCTAAAATCATCCTTATCTGTCTGGAAGCTAGCATCAGTGTAACCAATTACATCAAGCTCTTCCTGACCTCCATATATCAAGAATGAATCCTTAGTCCTTCTCAAGTACTTAAGAATATTCTTGACAGCTACCCAGTGAGCATCACCGGGATCAGATTGGTACCTACTCGTTGCACTTAATGCATACGAGACATCTGGTCGAGTACATAACATGGCATACATGATAGATCCTATTGCAGATGCATATGGAATCTTATTCATGCGATCCCTTTCTTCCTTAGTTGAAGGGGATTGTGTTTTTGATAAACACAGACCATGTTGCATAGGTATGAATCCTTTCTTGGAATCATGCATATTAAAGCGTCTCAACACTTTATCTATGTATGTACTCTGACTTAGGCCAAGCAGTTTTTGTGATCTATCTCTATAGATCCTAATTCCTAATATATAGGCTGCTTCACCTAGGTCTTTCATAGAAAAACAATTCCCTAACCAAGTCTTCACTTGTTGCAAGGTAGGGACATCGTTTCCAATGAGTAATATGTCATCTACATATAATACCAGAAACACGATCATGCTCCCATTAACCTTCTTGTAGACACAAGGTTCATCTTCATTTTTGATGAATCCATATTGTTTTACTGTTTCATCAAAACGAAGATTCCAGCTTCTGGAAGCTTGCTTCAATCCATAGATTGATCGCTGTAACTTGCATATCTTTTGGGCATCTTGTGGTATGTCAAATCCTTCAGGTTGTGTCATGTACACATCCTCAAGAAGATTCCCATTAAGGAAAGCAGTTTTGACATCCATCTGCCATATTTCATAATCATGATATGCAGCGATGGCAAGTAAAATCCGAACAGATTTAAGCATTGCAACTGGTGAAAAGGTTTCATCATAGTCAACCCCATGAATTTGTTTATAGCCTTTTGCAACCAGTCTTGCTTTATAGGTATGTACCTTACCATCCATGTCAGTCTTCTTCTTGAAGACCCACTTGCATCCTATAGGGTTAACTCCTATAGGAGGTTCTACCAAGGTCCAAACCTGGTTTGTGTACATGGAATCCATTTCAGATTTCATGGCTTCTAGCCACTTCTCAGACTCAGGACCAGTTATGGCCTCTTTGTAGGTCACAGGCTCATCTTGATCCATGAGTAATACATCACCCTGATCACTTATGAGATATCCATATCTCTCAGGTTGGTGACGTATCCTGCTCGACCTACGCTGGTCTTGTTCTACTTGAGCAGGTTGCTCTTCCACAACTACTTGTGTTTCCCGCTCTAGTTCCTCCATAGGTGTTTCAATGTTTTGTGATTCTTGAATTTCTTCAAGCTCTATTTTCCTCCCACTGTTTCCTTTGGAAATAAAATCCCTTTCCAGAAAGACTCCAGTTCGAGCGACAAACACTTTGCCCTCAGAAGGATTGTAGAAGTAATATCCTCTTGTTTCTTTAGGATACCCCACAAATAAGCATTTGTCAGATTTGGGCTCAAGCTTGGTTGAAATTTGTCGTTTGACGTAAACTTCGCAACCCCAAATCTTCATGTAAGACATATGTGGTTTCTTACCACTCCATATCTCATATGGTGTCTTATCAACCTTTTTGGATGGAACACGGTTAAGTGTGTAAGCTGCTGTTAATAATGCATGTCCCCAAAAGGAGTTTGGAAGATCGACGTGACTCATCATGGATCGGACCATGTCTAACAAGGTTCGATTTCTTCTCTCAGATACACCATTCCATTGTGGTGTTCCAGGAGGAGTAAGTTGGGATAGAATCCCATACTCTTTTAGATGGTCATCAAATTCTAGGCTTAAATATTCACCGCCTCGATCTGATCGAAGAACTTTAATATTCTTACCTAGTTGGTTTTGTACTTCATTCTTGAATTCCTTGAACTTTTCAAAGGACTCAGATTTGTGTTTCATTAAATACACATATCCGTATCTACTGAAGTCATCAGTAAAAGTGATGAAGTACTGAAAACCTCCTCTGGCTGGTATGTTCAGTGGTCCACATACATCAGTATGTATGAGTGCCAAAAGATCATTAGCCCTTTCACCTTTTCCTGTGAATGGGGACTTTGTCATCTTTCCAATTAAACAAGATCTGCATGTCTCATATGATTCATAATCAAAAGAGTCCAAGAGTCCATCTTTATGGAGTTTGGAAATGCGTTTCTCATTTATGTGGCCTAATCGACAGTGCCAAAGGTAAGTTGGATTCAACTCATTAGGTTTCAACCTTTTAGTATTAATGTTATAAATTGGCATTTCAAGATCAAGGACATATAGTCCATTATTCATTTTTGCAGTAGCATAGAATATATCATTCAAATAAATGGAGCAACAATTGTTCCTTATTATGAATGAAAAACCAAACTTGTCCAAACAAGAAACGGAAATAATATTCCTGCTAATTGCAGGTACATAATAACAGTTCTCTAACTTAATTATTAAACCACTAGGTAAAGTTAAAACATAAGTTCCTACAGCTAAAGCAGCAACCTTTGCTCCATTGCCAACTCGTAGGTCAACTTCACCTTTTGCCAAATCTCTACTCCTTTTTAGCCCCTGCACATTAGTACAAATGTGAGAACCGCATCCAGTATCTAATACCCATGATGCAGAAGTAGATAAATTAATTTCAATAACAAAAATACCTGAATTTGAAGTCTCTACTCCATTATTCTTATCTTCCAGGTACTTTGGGCAATTTCTCTTCCAATGTCCGGTCTTACCGCAATGGAAGCAAGTGCCCTCCTTTGCTATTCCTCCACTAGGCTTCAAAACAGGAGGAGTGGGTTTGGGTTTGGCAACTTCCTTGCCTTTCCCTCTACCACCCTGTTTGATGGGCCTCTTGTTCTGTTTCTTTCCATTACTGACCATCAGAATGGATTTCCCTTTTGTCTTCATATTCTGCTCAGCAGTTCTCAACATGCCTAGCAGTTCTGGAAGACTTTTGTCCAAGTCATTCATATTGAAATTCAGGACAAACTGACTGAAGCTCTCTGGCAACGATTGCAAGATCAGATCAATCGCAAGTTCTTTTCCAAGGGGAAACCCTAATCTGTCAAGGTTCTCCACATACCCAATCATCTTGAGTACATGGGGACTTACAGGGGCTCCCTCAGCTAACTTGCTGTTAAAAAGGGACTTTGAAACCTGAAACCTCTCATTTCTTGCTTGCTCTTGATAAAGCGTTTTCAGATGTCCGATCATATCGAACGCAGACATGTTCTCGTGTTGCTTTTGCAACTCAGAGTTCATGGTAGCAAGCATGAGGCAAGCGGTTTCATTGGCATCATCGAAATGCTTCTTATAAGCATCTCTTTCTGCCTTTGGTGCAGAACTAGGAGGTTCCTCCTCAGGAACTGGTGTCTCCAAGACATACAGCTTCTTATCGTGCTTGAGGACAATCCTCAGATTACGGTGCCAATCCAGAAAATTTGTCCCAGACAATTTTTCCTTATCTAGGATGGATCGCAAAATATTGTTCGATGTGTTTGTTGTCATGGTAATCTACAAGAGAAATATGAAAATATAAGTATCATTAAAACAACATATTTAATTAGGCCTTTAATCAAATATGCTCCCACTATTTTATTCAAAACAAATGACCCTCATCATTTGATTCGGAAAATCCCGTTGGAAGACTTTCTAGTGGGTCGAGATCCATGTTTCACTTTGTTTTAAGTCAGCGTTAGGCTGATTACACAAAACTAAGTTATTTAGGTAGGAACTCCTTCCAATTGTATCTCATACAACTCTCGAATATTTTCAATTGGGTGAATAACTCCTTATTCTGATCCATCACATGAATCATTCCCAATTCTTGCTTCTAAACATATATAATCTTATTATAATTTGTTTAGTTAAGTTTGACCCATTGTTTTAGCAATTGGATATTACAATTATCCCATCACACCTTACTAATATAGAACATGCACCTCGCGTAGGCGAAACCTACAATGCTCGATACTAGTCTTGATGAGTGCTAAAAATTGGAAAGCATAAACTTAATATTTAATTTTGAGGGAATTTGTTATTAGTTTGATCTCACCGGCTTAACATGCAAAACGTCTCTCACATGCATCAACATACAATTACATGCATCAACATACATATAAAAAAAAAAAGATACAATTATGGCCCCTAACGCAATTGTTCTCTCAAGCCAATGAGAGAACCTAAGCTAACCTAATAACGATCTAAGCTTCTCCAAGCATGATCTCCAAGGTTATCCTCCTTCAATATTGAATACTTCCTTTTTTTTTTTCATAACATAATATTACATTACATATAAGAAAACTCGTTTTACATACGAGGGAGTGAGATGAGAAAAGAAGTTACATAAAGAGATTGAGAGAGAGGCACGACACGCAGGCACGCACACACGCACACGCACACAATGACACACACACACGTGCACGCATATCCACACACACACACAAACACACACACGCACACACGCACACACAAATGCACGCACGCACACACGCACACGCACACATACACACACACGCAAACACACGCACGCAAGCACACACGCACACACACACACACACGCACGCACGCACACACACACGCACGCACGTACGCACGGTGCACACGCAGACACGTACACACGCATGCACCAGGCACACACACAGGCATGAAGGAAAATTGCGATCTAAACGCAGCGGAAAACAAAAATTTCCTTTAGTGATCCTTACGAATGAGCATGGTCAGTGATAGAATCGTTACCTCTTTGTGGCGATTCAGATCTTTGATGCAGCGATCACAAGCGTTGATGAAGTGCAACGCCTCTACTCAGTCCACACGAACAGCTTCCGGTCACAGTGCTAGCTGCTTACGAACGGAATTATTTGAGTGAGAAAAGAGAATCAAAAACGAAATTGCATCAAGTGAAAGCTTCATCACAAGGGTTCCTTTTATAGACTCTCTTGTGGACTGCGGGCTAAAAACCCAATTCACATGATCCATAATAATATTATATATTATTATAATAACTATTATTATAATAAATATATTTATTTTATTATTATTTTATAACCATTATAAAATAACAATAATTATTATTATATTATCCGAATTTCTATTTTTTCACTTAAGTGCACCGTACCTTACGGTGTTCCTTTGATTTCTCTATCTCTCATCAAACTGTCCTTATGTGTGTGACCCTGTAGGATTTTGTAACGTTGGTAATTATATTAAATTACATATTTAACATAATAAAGAGTAAGCGGTATCTAGCAACACATCACTGCTACCCAAGTCACGAAAATGTCATGTGATCTGACAAAACCTTTTTCGTGATAATATATGTTTGTACAATTACCCTTTTGCTCCTATGTCTATATTGAACACAAGGCATACACTGTGTCATCCTTGTCCAGTTCAATATTGGGCCCTTAGACATTTCTCCTGTTATGCAGGATTGGCAAATTCCATCTAGGACACTCATGTCCCTCAGCATGCTTCGTGGAGTGCCCATCAACTGTCTTTATGATCATCCAGTTACGGATAATGTTTGATCAGCAATAAAGCACCCGACTCTACATCTAGGGTCCATAGTGGTTTCAAGTCGAAGGGTGGTAATACACCATTATCACCATGAGAATAACTTATGACACTTTGCATAACATACTATGTAGTATTCTCATAGCGGGTCAATCCGGTATAAATATTACTCCTAATATTTATACCTATGTCAAGACTTGATAACTCTTTATCCATGATCCATGAGATGTGATCATCAGTCTATCTTCATAATAGTCTCAATGCTTTTAATGTTATCCCACTTTGCAATAAAGCTTGACTACGGATATTTTAAGAATAATGTCTTTATGTTTAATGGGATCTCATGATTAAGTCACACTTAACATTTCATTAAACAGACTAACTATTCTAGGGACTTTATTATTCTGAAAGACAAACATAATAAAGAAATGCCTTTTATTATTAAACGAATAATCCGATACAAGTACCAAAAAGTATTGGCCTCTAGGGCTTACACCAACAAGGCACACACACACAATCGCACACCCTCGCAAGCAATGGCAGCGCACGCACAAGCACACACACGCACACGCACGCACGGCGCACACATAGGCACACATGCGCACACACACAGGCACTCACAAAAACATGCGCGCACACACACTCACACGCACACACACACACAAACACATGCACACACATGCACACACGCACACACAGGCACATACACACACACACACGCACACGCACACACACACACGCACCCACCCATGCACGTACATACACACAAAATCACGCACTCACACACGCACACATGGACACACACACCCACGCACACACACACACACACACAAGCACACACGTAAACACACGCACGCACGCACAAACATGCACGTACGACGCACACACACGCACACACGCACGCATGCACACACGCACGCACACGCACAGGCATGCACACACACACGCATACACGATGCACAGATAGGCACACACACGCGCACACGCACACACACACGCGCACGCACAATACACACACATGCACACACATGCACACACACGCACGCACAATGCACACACAGGCACACACACGCACACACACATAATGCACGCACAGGCACACACGCGCACACGCACAGAAATGCACACGCACTTACATCGCACACATAGGCACACACACGCGCACACGCAAACACGCAAAGCGCACACACAGGCACACACACGTGCACACATACACACACTCACACACACACACACATACACACACACACACGCACACACACGCACACACACACGTGCACACATACACACACTCGCACACACACACACACATACGCACACACGCACACAAACACACACACAAACACACACACACGTATAATGCACACACAGGAACACACACGCGCACAAGCACACACGCGCAAACGTACGCACAACGCACACGCATGCACACATACGCACACAAACGCAAACGTACGCACAACGCACAGCGCACACACATGCCCACACACGCACAGTGCACACACACACACATGCGTAATCGCACAAACGCACGCACACCGCACACACAGGCATGCACACGCGCACACGCACGCACAACGCACACACAGGCATACACACACACATACGCACACACGCACACACACGCACACCCACACACACGTGCACACATCCACACACTCACACACACACACACACACATACACACACGCACACACACACACACACACATGTACAATGCACACACAAGCACACACACGCGCAAATGTATGCACAACGCACACACAGGCACACATATGCACACACACGCAAACGTACACACAACACACATCGCACACACATGCCCACACACGCACATGCATACACACACACATGCGCAAACGCACAAACGCACGCAGAACGCACACACAGGCAAGCACACGCGCACACGCATGCACAACACACACACAAGCACGCACACACACACACATGCACACACACATACACACGCACACACACACGCACACACACAATGCACGCACAGGCACACATGCGCACACGCACATACGCGCACACTCACGTACATCGCACACATAGGCACACACACGCGCGCACATGTAAGCACGCACAACACACACACAGGAACACACACGCGCACACATACACACACTCTCACACACACGCACGCATATACGCAAACACACACACCCAGGCACACACGCGCAAACCTAAGCAAAACGCACACATACGCACACACGCGCAAACGTATGCCCAACGCACAATGCACACACACGCACACACTCGCACAGCTCTCACACACACGCACACACACGCAAACACACAAACGCACGCACAGCGCACACATAGGCACCCACACGCG
>CAWUDS030001768.1:1047500-1055000 GCA_963859935.3 Lathyrus sativus | reverse complement strand
CACACGCACATACGCAAACACGCACACACGCGCACACACGCGCAAACGTACACACAATTCACATACAGGCACACACACGCACACACGCGCACACGCGCAAACGTATGCAAAATGCAAATCGCACACACAGGCACACACACGCACAGTGCACACACATAGGCACACACGCGCAAACGCACAAACGCACGCACAATGCACACACAGGCACACACACGCACACTGCATGCACATGCGCACACACGCGCGCACGCGCACACACATAGGCACACACACAAACACACATCCACACACGCACACACACTCAAACACACACACACGCGCACATGCATGCCCTCATGCACGCACACACAAACACACACTTACACGCACACACGCACGCACGCATATACACACACACATGCACGCAGGCCGCACATACAGGAACACACACGCGCACACACATACACGCACAATATACTTACAGCCACACACACACCCAAACAATGACACACACACACACGCACACACACGCGCGCGCGCACATACACACACACACACACGCACACGCCCTGCGCACACACACACAAAGACAGACACACACACATACGCGAACACACACACACACACGCATGCACAATGCACACACAGGCACACACACACAAACACGCACAGCGCATGTAATCACACACACACACACGCACAACGCAAACACACACACACACACAGCGCACACACAAACGCGCTCGCACACGCACACGCACACACACGCACAGCGCACACACACACACGCAAAGGCGCAGACACGTGCACACGCATGCAAATGCATGCACACGTGCACAAAGGTGCACACGCACACACACGCACGCACACGCACACACACAATGGCACACACACGCTTGCACGCACATACACACACACACACACAAACACACACACACACGCACACACAAATGTGTGCATGCACACACAAATGTGTGCATGCACACACGCAAACACAAATGCGCGCGCACACATACACACACACACGCAAACACACGCACGGAAGCACACACACACACACGCACGCACGCACACACACACACACACGCACGGTGCACACGCAGACACGTACACACGCATGCACCGGGAACACACACACAGGCACACACACACAACCGCACACCCTCGCACGCACGGGAAGCGCACGCACAAGCGCACACACGCACATGCACGCACGGCGCACACATAGGCACACATGCGCACAGGCACAGGCACTCACAAAAACATGCGCGCGCACACACACTCACACGCTCACACACACACACAAACACATGCACACACATGGACACAAGCACACACAGGCACATACACACACACACGCACACGCACACGCACACACACACACACACACGCACCCATGCACGTACATACACACAAACTCACGCACTCACACACACACACATGGACACACACACGCGCGCACACACACACACACACACACACAAGCACACACGCAAACACACGCACGCACGCACAAACTTGCACGCACGATGCACACACATGCACACACGCACGCATGCACACATGCACGCACAGGCACATGCATGCGCACACACACACACGCACACACGATGCACAAATAGGCACACACACGCGCACACGCACACACGCACACACGCACGCACATTGCACACACATGCACACACATGCACACGCACGCACGCACAATGCAGACACAGGCACACACACGCGCACACACACACACACAATGCACGCACAGGCACACACGCGCACACGCACACAAGTGCACAGGCACGTACATCGCACACATAGGCACACACACGCGCACACGCAAGCACGCAAAGCGCACACACAGGCACACACACGTGCACACATACACACACTCACACACACACATACGCACACACGCACACACACACACACACACACGTGCACACATACACACACTCACATACACACACACACACACACGCACACACGCACACAAATGCACACACACACACACACACACGTATAATGCACACACAGGAACACACACGCGCACAAGCACACACGCGCAAACGTACGCACAACGCACACACATGCACACATACGCACACACACGCAAACGTACGCACAACGCACAACACACACACATGCCCACACACGCACAGTGCACACACACATGCGTAAACGCACAAACGCACGCACAACGCACACACAGGCACGCACACGCGCACACGCACGCACATCGCACACACAGGCACACACACACACACACATACGCACACACGCACACACACACACACGTGAACACATCCACACACTCACACACACACACATACACACACGTGCATACACACACACATGTACAATGCACACACAGGCACACACGCGCGCAAACGTATGCACAACGCACACACAGGCACACATATGCACACACACACGCAAACGTACGCACAACGCACATCGCACACACATACCCACACACGCACAGTGCATACACACACACATGCGCAAACGCACAAATGCACGCACAACGCACACACAGGCACGCACACGCGCACACGCATGCACAACGCACACACAAGCGCGCACACACACACATGCACACACACATACACACGCGCAAACACACACACGCGCACACACAATGCACGCATAGGCACACATGCGCGCACGCACATACGCGCACACTCACGTACATCGCACACATAGGCACACACACGCACACATGCAAGCACGCACAGCGCACACACAGGAACACACACACGCACACATACACACACTCTCACACACACGCACACACATACGCAAACACACACACCCAGGTACACACGCGCACACACACACGCAAACCTAAGCACAAAGCACACACACGCGCAAACTTATGCACAACGCACAATGCACACACATGCACACACACACACACACATCTCTCACACACACGCACACACACGCAAACGCACGCACAGCGCACACATAGGCACGCACACGCGCACACGGACGCACAGTGCACACACAGGCATACACACGCACACACACACACCTAACACACAGACACACACACACAGGAACGCACAACCCACACACAAACACATACACGTGCACGCACGCACGCACGCATGCACGCACGCACGCACGCATGCACGCACGCACGCACGTGCACACACACACATACACGCACGCACGACGCTTACACAGGCACAGACACGCGCACACGCATACACGCACACACGCATGCACAATGCACACACAGGCACAGACAAGCGCGCATACACACATGCACACACACATACACACGCGCACACACACACACACACAACGCACAGGCACACACACGCACACGCATGTACATCGCACACATAGGAACACACAAGAACACACATACACACACTCTCTCACACACACACACGGACATACGCAAACACGCACACACAGGCACACACACGCGCATACGTACGCACAATGCACATACAGGCACACAAACGCACATACGCGCACACGCGCAAACGTACACAAAATGCAAATCGCACACACAGGCACACACACGCACAGTGCACACACACAGGCACACACGCGCAAACGCATGCACAGCGCACACACAGGCACACACACGCACACTGCATGCACAGGCGCACACACGCGCGCACACGCACACACACATAGGCACAGACACAAACACACATCCACACACGCACACACACTCAAACATACACACGCACACGCATGCATGCCCTCACGCACGCACACACACACACACTTACACGCACGCACGCACATACACATACATGCACGCAGGCCGCACATACAGGAACACACACGCGCACACGCATACACGCACAATATACTTATAGCCACACACACACACAAACACAGACACACACACACACGCACACACACGCGCGCACACACACACACACACGCACGCCTTGCGCACACACACACAAAGACAGACACACACACATACGCGAACACACACAAACACACACACATGCACAATGCACACACAGGCACACACACACAAACACACACAGCGCATGTACTCACACACAAACACACACACAACGCAAACACACACGCACATCGCATACACAAACGCGTTCGCACACGCACACACACACACGCACAGCGCACACACACACACGCAAAGGCGCAGACACGTGCACACGCATGCAAATGCATGCACACGTGCACAAAGGCGCACACGCACACACACGCACACACGCACGCACACGCACGCACACAATGTCACACACACGCGTGCACACACATACACACACACACACAAACACACACACACACACGCACACACGCACACACAAATGCGCGCATGCACACACACACACACACACACACAAATGCGCGCGCACACATACACACACACATGCAAACACACGCACGCAAGCACACACACACACGCACGCACGCACACACACACACGCACGCACGGTGCACACGCAGACACGTACACACGCATGCACCGGGCACACACACAGGCACACACACACAATCGCACACCCTTGCACGCACGGGCAGCGCACGCACAAGCACATACATGCACATGCACGCACGACGCACACATAGGCACACATGCGCACATGCACATGCACTCAAAAAAAACATGCGCGCGCACACACACTCACACGCTCACACACACACATAAACACATGCACACACGCACACACAGGCACATACACACACACGCACACGCACACGCACACACACCCGCACGCACCCATGCACGTACATACACACAAACTCACGCACTCACACACGCACACATGGACACACACACACACACACGCGCGCATACATACACACACACACAAGCACACACGCAAACACACGCACACACGCACAAACATGCATGCACGACGCACACACACGCACACACACACGCATGCACACGCTCACGCACACGCACAGGCATGCACACACACACACACGCACACACGATGCACAGATAGGCACACACACGCACACACGCGCACACGCACACACGCACGCACAATGCACACACATGCACACACATGCACACACACGCACGCACAATGCACACACTGGCACACACACGCACACACACACACACGCACAATGCACACACTGGCACACACATGTACACACACAATGCACGCACAGGCACACACGCGCACACGCACACAAGTGCACACGCACGTACATCACACACATAGGCACACACACGCGCACACGCAAGCACGCAAAGCGCACACACAGGCACACACAGGCACACACACGTGCACATATACACACACTCACACACACACACATACGCACACACGCACACACACGTGCACACATACACACACTCACACACACACACATACGCACACACGCACACATACGCACACACACACACATACGCACACACGCACACAAACGCACACACACGCAAACGTACGCACAACGCACACACATGCACACATACGCACACACACACGCAAACATACGCACAACGCACAGCGCACACACATGCCCACACACGCACAGTGCACACACACACATGCGTAAACGCACAAACGCACGCACAATGCACACACAGGCACGCACACGCGCACACGCACGCACAACGCACACACAGGCACACACACACACACATACGCACACACGCACACACACACGTGCACACATCCACACACTCACACACACACACACATACACACGCGCGCACACACACACATGTACAATGCACACACAGGCACACACACGCGCGCAAACGTATGCACAATGCACACACAGACACACATATGCACACACACACGCAAACGTACGCACAACGCACATCGCACACACATGCCCACACACGCACAATGCATACAAACACACACATGCGCAAACGCACAAACGCACGCACAACGCACACACAGGCACGCATACGCGCACATGCATGCACAACGCACACACAGGCACGCACACCAAACACACACACACACACACACACAGGAACATACAGCGCACACACAGTCACACACACACGCACACACATGCACGCACACACATGCACGCACACACGCACGCACAACACACACACACACGCACACATACACACAGGCACACAGGGACACGCACGCGCACACACACAAACACACACACACGCACACGCACGCGTAAGTGCACACACGCGCACAGGAACATACAGCGCACACAGGGACACGCGCGCGCGCACCCACAAACACACGCACAACCACTCACATGCGCACACAAACAAACACACAAGAACACACACACACACACACACGCTCATGCATGCACAGACATGCACATGCATGCACGCACACACACACACACAAACACACACACATACACACACACACATGCACACACACACACACCCACACACACACTCACTCTCACACACACACACACCCGCATGCACGCGCGCACACTTTCTCACACACACGCACGGCGCACACACACGCGCACACGCACACTCGCACAGTGCACACACAAGCACACACACACACACACACGTACACACACACACACACATGCAAGCACGCACAGCCCGCGTGCAGACACACACACACATGCACACGCTTACACGCATGCACAACGCACACACAGGCACAGGCACACGCACGCGCATCACAAGCACAAGCACACACGCGCACACGCACGCACGACACGCACATAGGCACATACATGCGCACACGTACACACAGGCACGCACACACACATCACACACACAGACACACACACGCATGCACATCGTACAAACAGGCACACACACGCGCACACACGCTCACACGCATGTATAACGCGCACATAGGCACGCACATGCGCATACCCTCACAATGCACACACAGGCACACACACGCGCACACACACGCGCACACACACACCAAACACACACACACACGTAGAGGCATGCACACGCACATACGCCTCACAACGCACACACAGGCGCACACACACACACACGTACAGGCATACACACGCGCAAACGCAGGCACGCACACACACAGGCACACACAAACACACACAGGTACACTCACATACACGCACGCACGCGCAGGCGTACACACGCGCAAGCACGAAAACGCACGCACAGGCCCACACGCACACACGCACGCACACACACTCACACATACAGTTACGCGCATACGCCTCACAACCCACACACCGGCACACACACACCAAACACACACACACACACACACAGGCACACACACGCGCACGCACACACACACACACACACACACACAGGCACACGCACACGCACACACACACGCACACAGGCACACACGCACACACGCACACACACTCAAACACAGAAACACGCGCGCGCATGCACGCCCTCACGCGTGCAGACACGCACACACACAGGCACACACACACACACACACACACACGCTCACACAGCGCGCACACACACACGCACACGCGCACACGGACGCACAGTGCACACACAGGCACACACACGCGCACACACACCTAACACACAGACACACACAGGAACGCACAACCCACACACAGACACATACACGTGCACGCACGCACGCACGCACACACACACACACA
>CAWUDS030001768.1:1005000-1042500 GCA_963859935.3 Lathyrus sativus | reverse complement strand
GCACGCACGCACACACACACACACACACACACACACGCGCGCGCGTGCACACACACACATACACGCATGCACGACGCTTACACAGGCACAGACACGCGCACACGCATACACGCACACACGCACGCACAATGCACACACAGGCACAGACAAGCGCGCATACACACATGCACACACACATACACACACGCACGCACACACACACACAATGCACACACAGGTACACACACGCACACGCAGGTACATCGCACACATAGGCACACACAGGAACACACATACACACACTCTCTCACACACACACGCACATACGCAAACACGCACACACGCGCAGACACGCGCAAACGTACACACAATTCACATACAGGCACACACACGCACACACGCGCACACGCGCAAACGTATGCAAAATGCAAATCGCACACACAGGCACACACACGCACAGTGCACACACATAGGCACACACGCGCAAACGCACAAACGCACGCACAATGCACACACAGGCACACACACGCACACTGCATGCACATGCGCACACACGCGCGCACGCGCACACACATAGGCACACACACAAACACACATCCACACACGCACACACACTCAAACACACACACACGCGCACATGCATGCCCTCATGCACGCACACACAAACACACACTTACACGCACACACGCACGCACGCATATACACACACACATGCACGCAGGCCGCACATACAGGAACACACACGCGCACACACATACACGCACAATATACTTACAGCCACACACACACCCAAACACAGACACACACACACACGCACACACACGCGCGCGCGCACATACACACACACACACACGCGCACGCCCTGCGCACACACACACAAAGACAGACACACACACATACGCGAACACACACACACACACGCATGCACAATGCACACACAGGCACACACACACAAACACGCACAGCGCATGTAATCACACACACACACACGCACAACGCAAACACACACACACACACAGCGCACACACAAACGCGCTCGCACACGCACACGCACACACACGCACAGCGCACACACACACACGCAAAGGCGCAGACACGTGCACACGCATGCAAATGCATGCACACGTGCACAAAGGTGCACACGCACACACACGCACGCACACGCACGCACACAATGGCACACACACGCTTGCACGCACATACACACACACACACACAAACACACACACACACGCACACACAAATGTGTGCATGCACACACAAATGTGTGCATGCACACACGCAAACACAAATGCGCGCGCACACATACACACACACACGCAAACACACGCACGGAAGCACACACACACACACGCACGCACGCACACACACACACACACGCACGGTGCACACGCAGACACGTACACACGCATGCACCGGGAACACACACACAGGCACACACACACAACCGCACACCCTCGCACGCACGGGAAGCGCACGCACAAGCACACACACGCACATGCACGCACGGCGCACACATAGGCACACATGCGCACAGGCACAGGCACTCACAAAAACATGCGCGCGCACACACACTCACACGCTCACACACACACACAAACACATGCACACACATGGACACAAGCACACACAGGCACATACACACACACACGCACACGCACACGCACACACACACACACACACGCACCCATGCACGTACATACACACAAACTCACGCACTCACACACACACACATGGACACACACACGCGCGCACACACACACACACACACACACACAAGCACACACGCAAACACACGCACGCACGCACAAACTTGCACGCACGATGCACACACACGCACACACGCACGCATGCACACATGCACGCACAGGCACATGCATGCGCACACACACACACGCACACACGATGCACAAATAGGCACACACATGCGCACACGCACACACGCACACACGCACGCACATTGCACACACATGCACACACATGCACACGCACGCACGCACAATGCAGACACAGGCACACACACGCGCACACACACACACACAATGCACGCACAGGCACACACGCGCACACGCACACAAGTGCACAGGCACGTACATCGCACACATAGGCACACACACGCGCACACGCAAGCACGCAAAGCGCACACACAGGCACACACACGTGCACACATACACACACTCACACACACACATACGCACACACGCACACACACACACACACACACACACGTGCACACATACACACACTCACATACACACACACACACACACACGCACACACGCACACAAATGCACACACACACACACACACACGTATAATGCACACACAGGAACACACACGCGCACAAGCACACACGCGCAAACGTACGCACAACGCACACACATGCACACATACGCACACACACGCAAACGTACGCACAACGCACAACACACACACATGCCCACACACACACAGTGCACACACACATGCGTAAACGCACAAACGCACGCACAACGCACACACAGGCACGCACACGCGCACACGCACGCACATTGCACACACAGGCACACACACACACACACATACGCACACACGCACACACACACACACGTGAACACATCCACACACTCACACACACACACACATACACACACGTGCATACACACACACATGTACAATGCACACACATGCACACACGCGCGCAAACGTATGCACAACGCACACACAGGCACACATATGCACACACACACGCAAACGTACGCACAACGCACATCGCACACACATACCCACACACGCACAGTGCATACACACACACATGCGCAAACGCACAAATGCACGCACAACGCACACACAGGCACGCACACGCGCACACGCATGCACAACGCACACACAAGCGCGCACACACACACATGCACACACACATACACACGCGCACACACACACACGCGCACACACAATGCACGCATAGGCACACATGCGCGCACGCACATACGCGCACACTCACGTACATCGCACACATAGGCACACACACGCACACACGCAAGCACGCACAGCGCACACACAGGAACACACACACGCACACATACACACACTCTCACACACACGCACACACATACGCAAACACACACACCCAGGTACACACGCGCACACACACACGCAAACCTAAGCACAAAGCACACACACGCGCAAACTTATGCACAACGCACAATGCACACACATGCACACACACACACACACACATCTCTCACACACACGCACACACACGCAAACGCACGCACAGCGCACACATAGGCACGCACACGCGCACACGGACGCACAGTGCACACACAGGCATACACACGCACACACACACACCTAACACACAGACACACACACACAGGAACGCACAACCCACACACAAACACATACACGTGCACGCACGCACGCACGCATGCACGCACGCACGCACGCATGCACGCACGCACGCACGTGCACACACACACATACACGCACGCACGACGCTTACACAGGCACAGACACGCGCACACGCATACACGCACACACGCATGCACAATGCACACACAGGCACAGACAAGCGCGCATACACACATGCACACACACATACACACGCGCACACACACACACACACAACGCACAGGCACACACACGCACACGCATGTACATCGCACACATAGGAACACACAAGAACACACATACACACACTCTCTCACACACACACACGGACATACGCAAACACGCACACACAGGCACACACACGCGCATACGTACGCACAATGCACATACAGGCACACAAACGCACATACGCGCACACGCGCAAACGTACACAAAATGCAAATCGCACACACAGGCACACACACGCACAGTGCACACACACAGGCACACACGCGCAAACGCATGCACAGCGCACACACAGGCACACACACGCACACTGCATGCACAGGCGCACACACGCGCGCACACGCACACACACATAGGCACAGACACAAACACACATCCACACACGCACACACACTCAAACATACACACGCGCACGCATGCATGCCCTCACGCACGCACACACACACACACACTTACACGCACGCACGCACATACACACACATGCACGCAGGCCGCACATACAGGAACACACACGCGCACACGCATACACGCACAATATACTTATAGCCACACACACACACAAACACAGACACACACACACACACGCACACACACGCGCGCACACACACACACACACGCACGCCTTGCGCACACACACACAAAGACAGACACACACACATACGCGAACACACACAAACACACACACATGCACAATGCACACACAGGCACACACACACAAACACACACAGCGCATGTACTCACACACAAACACACACACAACGCAAACACACACGCACATCGCATACACAAACGCGTTCGCACACGCACACACACACACACGCACAGCGCACACACACACACGCAAAGGCGCAGACACGTGCACACGCATGCAAATGCATGCACACGTGCACAAAGGCGCACACGCACACACACGCACACACGCACGCACACGCACGCACACAATGTCACACACACGCGTGCACACACATACACACACACACACAAACACACACACACACACGCACACACGCACACACAAATGCGCGCATGCACACACACACACACACACACAAATGCGCGCGCACACATACACACACACATGCAAACACACGCACGCAAGCACACACACACACGCACGCACGCACACACACACACGCACGCACGCACGGTGCACACGCAGACACGTACACACGCATGCACCGGGCACACACACAGGCACACACACACAATCGCACACCCTTGCACGCACGGGCAGCGCATGCACAAGCACATACATGCACATGCACGCACGACGCACACATAGGCACACATGCGCACATGCACATGCACTCAAAAAAAACATGCGCGCGCACACACACTCACACGCTCACACACACACATAAACACATGCACACACGCACACACAGGCACATACACACACACGCACACGCACACGCACACACACCCGCACGCACCCATGCACGTACATACACACAAACTCACGCACTCACACACGCACACATGGACACACACACACACGCGCGCGCGCATACATACACACACACACAAGCACACACGCAAACACACGCACACACGCACAAACATGCATGCACGACGCACACACACGCACACACACACGCATGCACACGCTCACGCACACGCACAGGCATGCACACACACACACACACGCACACACGATGCACAGATAGGCACACACACGCACACACGCGCACACGCACACACGCACGCACAATGCACACACATGCACACACATGCACACACACGCACGCACAATGCACACACTGGCACACACACGCACACACACACACACGCACAATGCACACACTGGCACACACATGTACACACACAATGCACGCACAGGCACACACGCGCACACGCACACAAGTGCACACGCACGTACATCACACACATAGGCACACACACGCGCACACGCAAGCACGCAAAGCGCACACACAGGCACACACAGGCACACACACGTGCACATATACACACACTCACACACACACACATACGCACACACGCACACACACGTGCACACATACACACACTCACACACACACACACATACGCACACACGCACACATACGCACACACACACACATACGCACACACGCACACAAACGCACACACACGCAAACGTACGCACAACGCACACACATGCACACATACGCACACACACACGCAAACATACGCACAACGCACAGCGCACACACATGCCCACACACGCACAGTGCACACACACACATGCGTAAACGCACAAACGCACGCACAATGCACACACAGGCACGCACACGCGCACACGCACGCACAACGCACACACAGGCACACACACACACATACGCACACACGCACACACACGCACACACACACGTGCACACATCCACACACTCACACACACACACACATACACACGCGCGCACACACACACACACATGTACAATGCACACACAGGCACACACACGCGCGCAAACGTATGCACAATGCACACACAGACACACATATGCACACACACACGCAAACGTACGCACAACGCACATCGCACACACATGCCCACACACGCACAATGCATACAAACACACACATGCGCAAACGCACAAACGCACGCACAACGCACACACAGGCACGCATACGCGCACATGCATGCACAACGCACACACAGGCACGCACACCAAACACACACACACACACACACACACACAGGAACATACAGCGCACACACAGTCACACACACACGCACACACATGCACGCACACACATGCACGCACACACGCACGCACAACACACACACACACGCACACATACACACAGGCACACAGGGACACGCACGCGCACACACACAAACACACACACACGCACACGCACGCGTAAGTGCACACACGCGCACAGGAACATACAGCGCACACAGGGACACGCGCGCGCGCACCCACAAACACACGCACAACCACTCACATGCGCACACAAACAAACACACAAGAACACACACACACACACACACGCTCATGCATGCACAGACATGCACATGCATGCACGCACACACACACACACAAACACACACACATACACACACACACATGCACACACACACACACCCACACACACACTCACTCTCACACACACACACACACACACAAATGCGCGCGCACACATACACACACACATGCAAACACACGCACGCAAGCACACACACACACGCACGCACGCACACACACACACGCACGCACGCACGGTGCACACGCAGACACGTACACACGCATGCACCGGGCACACACACAGGCACACACACACAATCGCACACCCTTGCACGCACGGGCAGCGCATGCACAAGCACATACATGCACATGCACGCACGACGCACACATAGGCACACATGCGCACATGCACATGCACTCAAAAAAAACATGCGCGCGCACACACACTCACACGCTCACACACACACATAAACACATGCACACACGCACACACAGGCACATACACACACACGCACACGCACACGCACACACACCCGCACGCACCCATGCACGTACATACACACAAACTCACGCACTCACACACGCACACATGGACACACACACACACACACACGCGCGCATACATACACACACACACAAGCACACACGCAAACACACGCACACACGCACAAACATGCATGCACGACGCACACACACGCACACACACACGCATGCACACGCTCACGCACACGCACAGGCATGCACACACATACACACACGCACACACGATGCACAGATAGGCACACACACGCACACACGCGCACACGCACACACGCACGCACAATGCACACACATGCACACACATGCACACACACGCACGCACAATGCACACACTGGCACACACACGCACACACACACACGCACAATGCACACACTGGCACACACATGTACACACACAATGCACGCACAGGCACACACGCGCACACGCACACAAGTGCACACGCACGTACATCACACACATAGGCACACACACGCGCACACGCAAGCACGCAAAGCGCACACACAGGCACACACAGGCACACACACGTGCACATATACACACACTCACACACACACACATACGCACACACGCACACACACGTGCACACATACACACACTCACACACACACACATACGCACACACGCACACATACGCACACACACACACATACGCACACACGCACACAAACGCACACACACGCAAACGTACGCACAACGCACACACATGCACACATACGCACACACACACGCAAACATACGCACAACGCACAGCGCACACACATGCCCACACACGCACAGTGCACACACACACATGCGTAAACGCACAAACGCACGCACAATGCACACACAGGCACGCACACGCGCACACGCACGCACAACGCACACACAGGCACACACACACACATACGCACACACGCACACACACGCACACACACACGTGCACACATCCACACACTCACACACACACACACACATACACACGCGCGCACACACACACATGTACAATGCACACACAGGCACACACACGCGCGCAAACGTATGCACAATGCACACACAGACACACATATGCACACACACACGCAAACGTACGCACAACGCACATCGCACACACATGCCCACACACGCACAATGCATACAAACACACACATGCGCAAACGCACAAACGCACGCACAACGCACACACAGGCACGCATACGCGCACATGCATGCACAACGCACACACAGGCACGCACACCAAACACACACACACACACACACACACACAGGAACATACAGCGCACACACAGTCACACACACACGCACACACATGCACGCACACACATGCACGCACACACGCACGCACAACACACACACACACGCACACATACACACAGGCACACAGGGACACGCACGCGCACACACACAAACACACACACACACGCACACGCACGCGTAAGTGCACACACGCGCACAGGAACATACAGCGCACACAGGGACACGCGCGCGCGCACCCACAAACACACGCACAACCACTCACATGCGCACACAAACAAACACACAAGAACACACACACACACACACGCTCATGCATGCACAGACATGCACATGCATGCACGCACACACACACACACAAACACACACACACATACACACACACACACATGCACACACACACACACCCACACACACACTCACTCTCACACACACACACACCCGCATGCACGCGCGCACACTTTCTCACACACACGCACGGCGCACACACACGCGCACACGCACACTCGCACAGTGCACACACAAGCACACACACACACACACGTACACACACACACACACATGCAAGCACGCACAGCCCGCGTGCAGACACACACACACATGCACACGCTTACACGCATGCACAACGCACACACAGGCACAGGCACACGCACGCGCATCACAAGCACAAGCACACACGCGCACACGCACGCACGACACGCACATAGGCACATACATGCGCACACGTACACACAGGCACGCACACACACATCACACACACAGACACACACACGCATGCACATCGTACAAACAGGCACACACACGCGCACACACGCTCACACGCATGTATAACGCGCACATAGGCACGCACATGCGCATACCCTCACAATGCACACACAGGCACACACACGCGCACACACACGCGCACACACACACCAAACACACACACACACGTAGAGGCATGCACACGCACATACGCCTCACAACGCACACACAGGCGCACACACACACACACGTACAGGCATACACACGCGCAAACGCAGGCACGCACACACACAGGCACACACAAACACACACAGGTACACTCACATACACGCACGCACGCGCAGGCGTACACACGCGCAAGCACGAAAACGCACGCACAGGCCCACACGCACACACGCACGCACACACACTCACACATACAGTTACGCGCATACGCCTCACAACCCACACACCGGCACACACACACCAAACACACACACACACACACAGGCACACACACGCGCACGCACACACACACACACACACACACACACAGGCACACGCACACGCACACACACACGCACACAGGCACACACGCACACACGCACACACACTCAAACACAGAAACACGCGCGCGCATGCACGCCCTCACGCGTGCAGACACGCACACACACAGGCACACACACACACACACACACACACGCTCACACAGCGCGCATACACACACACAACGCACACACACACACACACACGCACGGACACACACACACGCATGCACAACGCGCACACACAGGTACATGTACACACAAACACACACGCATAGGTGCAGACAAGCGCACACGCGTGCAAATGCATGCACACGTGCACAAAGGCGCACACGCACACACACACAATGGCGCACACACGCAAACACATATACACACACACGCAAACACACACACACACGCACACGCACACACAAACGCACGCAGGCACACACGCACACATGGACACACACACACACACACACTCACACTCACACACACGCACGCAATCACACACACACACACGCAAGCACGGCGCACATGCAAACACGTTCACACGCACGCACGGCGCACACGCAAACACGTTCACACGCACGCACCGCACACACACACACAGGCACACATACACACACACGCACGCACACACACAGGCACACATACACACACACGCACGCACACATAGGCACACACGCGCACACGCACAAGCACACACAAACACACGCGCGCGCACAAGCACGCGCGCACACACACACACACGGACACACACACACACACTCACACACACGTGCACACACACGCACACACACACGCACAGGCACATACACACACACACACACATAAACGCACACGCACGCACGCACATACGCACAAACTCACGCACTCACACACGCACACACGCATACATGGACACACACACACAAGCACACACACGCGCGCACGCATGCACGCACGCACACAACCGCACGCACAAACATGCACGCACACAACCGCACGCACAAACATGCACGCACAACGCACACACCTGCACACATGCACGCATGCACGTACGCACACACGCACACACACATAGGCATGCACACACACACACACACGCACGCACGCACGCACGCACACACACACCCACATACATACACACGCTAACACACACACGCGCGCATGCACGCGCGCACACTTACGCACACACAAGCACGCACGCACATAAACACACGCACGCACGACGTACACGCAGGCACGCACACGCGCACACGCATACACACACACACGCACAGTGCATGCACGCACACGCACACACACATACGCACACACGCACACACACGCACGCACGCACACACACACAGACACACACACACACACACACACATGCACACGCTTACACGCACGCACAACACACACACAGGCACAGGCGCAGGCACGCGCATCGCAAGCACATGCACACACGCGCACAAGCACGTACGACACACACATAGGCACGCACACGCACACACAGGCACGCACACACACACATGCACACGCTTACATGCACACATAGTGCACACACAGGCACACACACACGCACATTGCACACACAGACACACACGCGCGCATGCACATCGTGCACACAGGAACGCACACACGCTCACACGTACGCACAATGCGCACACATGCACGCACACGCACATACGCCTCACAACACACACACAGGCATACACACTCGCACACACACACACACACACACACAAAACAGACACACACACACGCACAGGCACACAGACGCGCACACGCACGCACGCGCACACACACACACAGGCACACACAAACACACATAGGCACACACACACGCGCGCACACACCCACATGCACACGCACACACACGCGCACACACGCGCACGGGCGCACGAAAACGCATGCACAGGCCCACTCACACACACGCACACACATAGACACACATGCACGCACACACACTCACACACACAGTTACACGCAGCGCACACACAGGCACACACACGTGCACACGCACGCACACACACACGTATGCATAATCCATACACAGGCATACACACGCACACACACACATACACACACATGCACGCACACACACACGTACGAATAATGCACACACAGGCATACACACGCACACACACATACACACACACGCACACAGGCACGCACATGCGCATACGCCTCATAACGCTTACACGCACACACAGGCACAAACGCACGCACGCGCATCGCAAGCACAGGCACACACGCGCACACGCACGCACGACACACACATAGGCACACACACGCGCACACGCACACACAGGTACAGACACACACAAATATGCACACGCTTACACGCATACACAGTGCACACACAGGCACACACACACGCACGCACATTGCACACACAGACACACACGCGCACGCACATCGTACGCATAGGGACACACACACACAATGCGCACACAGGCATGCACACACACATACGCCTCACAACGCACACACAGGCACACACACGCACACATACACACACACACACACCAAACACACACACATACATATACACAGGCACACACACATGCACACGCATGCATGCATGCACACACACACACACACACACACAGGAACACACAAACACACACAGGCACACATACACACGCGCGCACACACGCGCACGGACGCACGAAAACGCTCGCACAGGCGCACACGCACACACATAGACACACATGCACGCACACACACTCACACACATAGTTACGCGCAGCGCACATACAGGCACACACACGCGCACACGCACGCACACACACACGTATGCATAATGCACACACAGGCATACACACGCACACACACATACGCACACACGCACGCACAACGCGCACACGCACACACACACACACACGTATGCATAATGCACACACAGGCATACACACACACACACATACACACACACGCACGCACAACCCGCACACGCGCATACGCCTCACAATGCTTACACGCACGCACAATGCATCGCAAGCACAGGCACACACGCGCACACGCACGCACGTCGCACACCTAGGCACACACACGCGCACACGCACACACAGGCACACAGAAACACATGCACACGCTTACACGGATACACAGTGCACACACAGGCGCACACACACGCACACACATCGCATACACAGACACACACACGCACGCACATCGTACACATAGGGACACACACACGCACAACGCGCACACAGACATGCACACGCACATACGCCTCACAACGCACACACAGGCACACACACACGCACACACACACACACACACCAAACACACACACACATACACACGCACAGGCACACACACACGCACACGCATGTACGCACACACACACACACAGGCACACATAAACACACACAGGCACACACACACGCGTGCACGCGCGCACACACTCACACACACACACACGCGCGCGCGCACAGAAGCACAAAAACGCACGCACAGGCGCACACGCACACCCAAAGACTCACATGCACGCACACACACTCACACACACAGTTACGCACAGCGCACACACAGGCACACACACACACACGCACGCACACACACACGTATGCATAATGCACACACAGGCACACACACGCACACACACATACGCACACACGCACAACACGCACACGCACACACACACGTACGCATAATGCACACACAAGCATACACACACATACGCACAACGCGCACACAGGCACGCACACGCGCATACGCCTCACAATGCTTACTAGCACACACACAGTTACGCACAGCGCACACACACGCGCACATAGGCATACACACGCACACACACATACACACACACACACGCACAACGCGCACATTGGCACGCACACACACATACATAAACACACACGCACGCACAACGCGCACACAGGCACAGGCGCACGCATGCGCATTGCAAGCACAGACACACACGCGCACACGCACGCACGACGCACACATAGGCACACACACGAACACTCGCACACACACACACACATGCACACGCTTACACGCACACACAGTGCACACACATGCACACACACACACACGCACATCGCACACACAGACACACACACGCGCACGCAGATCGTACACACAGGCACACACAGGCGTACACAAACGCACAACGCGCACACAGGCACGCACACACACAAACGCCTCACAATGCACACACAGACACACACACGTGCACACACACACACATACCAAACACACACACACATACACACGCACAGACACACACACACACGCGCATGCAAGCACACACACACAGGCACACACAAACACACATACACACGCACAGGCTCACACACACACGCGCATGCAAGCACACACACACAGGCACACACAAACACACACAGGCACACACACACGCGCATGCGCGCACACGCATGCACGCACAGGCGCACACGTACGCACGAAAACGCACGTACAGGCGCACACACATACACGCACACGCACACACACATGCACGCACACACAGTTACACGCAGCGCACGCACAGGCGCACACACGCGCACACACACACACGTATGCATAATGCACACACAGGCATACACATGCACACACACATATGCACGCACAACACGCACACGCACGCACACACACACGTACGCATAATGCACACACAGGCATACACACGCACACACACACACACACGCACGCACAACGCGCACACAGGAACGGACACGCGCATACGCCTGACAATGCTTACATGCACGCACAATGCACACACAGGCACAGGCGCATCGCAAGCACAGGCACGCACGCGCACACGCATGCACGACACACACCTAGGCACACACACGCGTACACGCACATACACATGCACACGCTCACACGCACATTGTACACACAGGCACACACACGCGCATACACATGCACACAGGCACACACACGCACAACGCGCACACAGGCACGCACACACACATACGCCTCACAACGCACACACACGCGCACACACATACACACGTACACACACTAAACACACACACAGGCACGCACACACACATGCACACACGCACAGGCACACACAGACACGCACGCACAGGCACACCCACACAGGCACACACAGACACGCACACACACATCACACACACGCACACACAGGCACACACACACACACACAGGCACACACCAAACACACACACATACGCACACACGCACGCACAACGCGCACACGCACGCACACACACACACACACATACGCATAATGCACACACAGACATACACACACACATACACACACACACGCACGCACAACCCGCACACAGGCACGCACACACGCATACGCCTCACAACACTTACACGCACGCACAACCCACACACAGGCACGTACGACACACACCTAGGCACACACACGCGCACACGCACACACAGACACACATGCACACGCTTACACGCATACACAGTGCACACACAGGCGCACACGCACACACATCGCATACACAGCACACACACACACACGCATGCACATCGTACACATAGGGACACACACACGCACAACACGCACACAGGCATGCACACACACATACGCCTCACAACGCACACACACGCACACACATACACACACACCAAACACACACACTCACACACATACACACACACACAGGCACACATACACGCACACACACACACACACGCACACACAAACACACACAAGCACACACACGCGTGCACGCGCGCACACACACACACGCGTGCACAGACGCACAAAAACGCACGCACAGACGCACACGCACACACATAGACACGCATGCACGCACACACATTCACACACACAGTTACGTACAGTGCACACACAGGCACACACACACGCACACGCACGCACACACAGGCATACACACGCACACGCACATACGCACACACGCACAACGTGCACACGCACACACATGTACGTATAATGCACACACAGGCATACACACGCACACACACACAGGCATACATACGCACACACACACACAGGCACGCACAACGCGCACACAGGCACGCACACGCGCATACGCCTCACAATGCTTACACGCACGCGCAACGCACACACAGACACAGGCACACGCACGCGCATCGCAAGCACAGGCACACACGCGCACACGCACGCACGACGCCCACATAGGCACACACACGAACACTCACACACACAGGCACGCACACACACACATGCACACGCTTACACGCACACACAGTGCACACACAGGCACACACACACGCACGCACATCGCACACACAGACACACACACACACGCGCACGCAGATCATACACACAGGCACACACAGGCGTACACAAACGCACTACGCGCACACAGGCACGCACACACACATACGCCTCACAACACACACATAGACACACACACACCAAACACACACACACATACACACGCACAGGCACACACACACACACGCGCATGCAAGCACACACACACAGGCACACACAAACACACATACACACGCACAGACACACACACACACGCATGCAAGCATACACACACAGACACACACAAACACACACAGGCATACACACATGCGCGCATGCGCGCACACCCACACCCACACGCACACGCACGCACAGGCGCACACGCGCACACGCCTGCACGAAAACGCACGCGCAAGCGCACACGCACACACGCACACATACATGCACGCACACACACTCACACACACAGTTACGCACAGCACACGCACAGGCGCACACACACGCACACACACACACACACGTATGCATAATGCACACACAGGCATACACATGCACACACACATACGCACGCACAACACGCACACGCACACACACACACACACACACGTACGCACAATGCACACACAGGCATACACACGCACATACACACACTGTTTCACCCCAAAATTTGACCAACATTTATTTACCCATCAAGTGTTTGAAAGTTGATACCTTCATCAGAAAGTTCAAGAGATCCCTAGAGGAATTGGGTGAAACCAGAGTTGTGTGCTGCATAGCTTGAGAGTTGTGGGTGCTCCTCAGATGATTCTGAGACTTTGAGAATGAACTTGAAGCTTTGAGAAAGTTTATGAGATGTCTTGATAGCCGTTATGAAGCCAGAGAGGTCATTGTGCAAGAATTCAGAAGATTCAACAATGAATGGAAGAATTAGGGTTTTGACTGGGTCAACCCTAGGTCAACTGAAGATTTGGAGAAGGTTGAGACCTAATCCAAGGGCCATGAGATCATGGAATGATGCATGGAGATGTTATAAAGATGATTCCTAGACCAAATCATCATGATTGGGGAGTTTGAGAAGTTTCAAGTTAGGGTTTCCAAGGATTGTTAGTGAAAAAACCCTAATTTGATCCCTATCTTCCAGGCAGTTTTAGCTCAAGATGTGATTGATATCTCATCTTCCCTACAACATGAATGTTGTAGAGCTTGGTCTTAGATTTAATTTGAGTGGTAGAAGTCCTTGATAGGAGTTGCAGAGCTCAAGTTATGGTTTTGACAAATTACAGGTCAACTGAGGTGTGTGAATCTGGGTCCTTGAAAGTCACCCAACTTGCAGACAACTTTTGCCCTAGTAGGATGATTCCTATGATCTCTTGGTCAACATGAATGTTGAAGAGAATCTTCTTAGATTTCTATAGAGTACTATAAGTCCTTGATAGGATTTGTAGAACTCAACTTATGGTTTGTACAAGACAGGGGTATTTTGGTCATTTGGTGATTATAGGTCATTTTAAGCAAAGGCCATATCTCCTATTTCCAAGCCTCAAATGAAAAAACTCAAAACATCAAAGTTGTTCAAAATGGGATTTTAAGCCTAGAATAGTGGTCATGAGTTATTGAAAAAGCTTGTAGCAAGGATTTTCATGATTGGGTAAAAATGACCTAAAAATGACTTATAAAGTAAGTGAATCCAAGTTGGAAATTGGTTTGGGAGATCCACAAATCCAAAAGAGGTCATCCAATATGTCATTTTGACTCCAAACATTATTTTAAAAACAATGGTTCAAGTAGAATTTTGATTTGAGGTCTTAAAATGGAGGTTGCTTTGTAATTTTCATTCTTGCATAATAAGGCAACTTGTAAATCTTCACATAAGGCAAAACCAAGGCTTGTTTTCCACACATTCCTTCTCAATATCTCTTGTAAGGAGATTTTAAAGCAAAATGACAAGCTTAATTCATGATATGAAGGGATATACAATGTATCATTTCATGAGAAATTCCATAACATTCTAGCTCTTTCCATAAGTTTCTAGACTCTTCCATTGGCTATTATAAAAAGAGTAGATCACAATGAGGGAAAGGTTGGTGAAAGTTGTTGAGTCCATTGGAGAGAGTGAGAGAGAAAGTGCCATTTCAAGATTTCTTCAAAATCAAGCAAGCTTCCATTTCTTCATCCACAAGCCTCATCCATCTCAATTCTTGCAAACAGAAAGGTGTCCACCATTGAAGGAGCATTTGGAGAAGATTACAAGTCTTGAATCAAGCCCTAACATCACTCACCATTGATTCTTAACAGGTTGGTAACTTGCTCCATAGGTCCTTATTTAGGTGCATTCTGTTAGAATTCTAGGTGGAAAGATAGCATGCTAGGTTGGTTGATGATATTCTGAGAAGTAGAGAGCTTGGCATAAGGTTTCATGGCAGGTCGCGATTTTTTCAAGATTGTACAACAAGCTGTATACTGAGTTTTAATGGATATGATATAGTGTAGTTTGGTTAGGGTAGCATGTAGAACAAGTTTGGATCATTAGATTGAAGTTCTATCAAGGTTGATAACAGAGAAAGAGGTTGAAACCCTAATGTTCGCGCATTCTGTTAGAACGATACAAGATGTTTCAGTGGAAGATATGAGCATGGTTAGAATCTTGGTAACACGTAGAACATTTTTGCCTTTGGAAGATTGTGATTTCATTGAGTAATCATGGAGAACGAAGGACCTGAAATTCGTGCATGGATTCTGTTTTGGATGGAACCCTAGCATGCGTTTGGGGACGATGAGCCTCCATCGTTGGATTGTCCTGGATATTTGACTTCCTCATCTAATCTAACGGCCACGGTTCAATTCTGAAATTGGAGGGAAGTCTCAACATCAAAACGGTGCGTTTGGTTTAATGAGGAGTTCTGGGCTTAATGAAAAGTTGCTAGTCACACCCTACCCAGAAGCCCAATCCACAAGTGAACTAAAACTGCTTGGTATCTACACCGTATCCTTTTCAATTTTCTGTTAATTTTTCTCTTAATTTTCTGAAGTGCTGGGCCTTAATATTTTGATATTCGCACCCCTGGTATCTTGGCCCAACATCATAATCAACTGGGCGCAGTTACTTTTCTCACCCCCATCCCATTTCTCTTTTTATTTTCTCATTTTTAATTTTCTTGCATTTTATAAAATCCATATAAAATAGAAAAATTAATATTTTTTAATGCTTGTTTTTTCTACATGTTCATGATTTTGTCTAGAAAAATATCAATAAATAAAATTCCATTTTATTTTTATTTTAATATTTTTTAGCATATTATTCTTGTAAATAGCTTTTTTAGAAGTTTATGTGTATACTCAATTTTGTATAATTTCTTTTAGGACTTTCCCTTAGGATTTTTGAGCCATTCTTTTTGGCATAGTTAGATATTGAATCATAGATCATATAGAATTTAATTCATGATTTGTAGATTAAAATTTGATTAGTTTGTTTAGGCTAGCATTAGCATAACAAAATTAGGGTTTTATTCACCATAAGTAGATCTTAACAATTTTGTTTTGGGTTTTATAGGCCAAATTAGTGTATGGGGAATATATGGGTTAAGGGTAGGTATGTATAGAATCCCCTAGAATTTTACTAGAATATTGTATAGTATTTTAGTATTTTTAATTGATTTTTGAATGTATGGATAGTATGTGTGTTGCTTAAGGGCATAATTTGTATTGTTTTGCTTCCTTTTCTTCTCCTTTGAGTGTGTGAGCCTTGAAGATTGAGTTGAAGACCTTGTGGATCATCATTGAAGGCTTTGAAGGCCTTGAAGAGGAGCTTAGTTGTAGCTTTTGTTTGTTCAGTCTGTAGGATATAGGAGTTAGGCAGAGCTCTAGAGTAGCCAACTTGATTCTCAAGCATGGAAGGTCTTGATTGCCTCCATTCTTCTCTGTGATACAGAGTCTCTCTAAGACACTCACCCCCTTCCTTTGGAAGGCTTGGTGCTAATGTCTGAGAGATAGAACTCTTGAGAGAAACATTCCTTGTGCTGATAGCAGTACGTTTGCCACCCTTGGTGGTCAACTAATTGCTTAGCACCCAGTTTATTCTTGTGATTGACTCCTCATCTTGGAGATTAGGACTTGAAGAAAAGCCATTGGAGATAGAAGCTGAAGCTTTGAAGAGGATGATTCCTTGGAGATTGTTGAAGTTTGAAGACTTTGTGAAGATCAAGTTGATACCTGAAGATCCCGGAAGATGGTGAAGCCTGAAGGTGGAGCTGATCAAAGAAGCTGAAGCTTAAGGGAGAAGATGAGTTGATACTCATGTTGTAGGGTTGAAACCTGGAAAGCAGTTGATATTTGAAGGCTGAAGACTGAGTTGCTGCTGGAGGAGCTGAGGCTTTCTTCTGTTTTTCTTTTCTGTATTGTATGTTTTGCTTGATTTGTCTGTTGCATTAGATTAAGTCCATCTAGAATAAGTTCAGTCTAGGAGCATGATTGCATTAGAGGTTGAGTTGCTCCCTCTGCTTGTATTGTTATTGCGTGGCTTTGCTTGCGGGTATTCGGTAGAGCCCATCTCCCTTGCCCATGTGTTTATTTTGCTTGATAGCATGTTTCCATTTTATCTGTATGATTGCAGTTTACTGTTTATTGCTTGATAGCATGTTGTTTATTTTTCAGTATGATTACTGTTATTTCATGACTGGCTTGAGGTTGAGACGAGCTTGTGGAGGCTGAAGCCCCACACACATTTCCTCCCTCACTTGCATTGCATGCATTTTACTGTTAAAGCTGATGCTTTGTCTGTTTTGGTGTATCATTGACATGATCCCTTAGGACTCTCATTTCCTTTGATAAGGATTTGATGATAGACTTTTAGGTTGAAACCTATGCATGACAACACCTAGGAGTTCCCTGTTCAAACCTCAACCATAGGATGAATCCATGGCATGATAACAGTAGGACTTGATAGTCTCCCTCCTAGTTGGGCTTGTTCTCTTCTCATCTCAAAACAGTTTAAGATACAGTAATCATGAATGATTTCTTTCGTACGTTACGAGCCTTAAGCTATCTGAGAAAGGATCGTGGGAGAGTTTCTTTTCCATAGTCTGGATGTTTAGTATGGTACCCTTTGGGTGACATGTGACACATTCACTCTCAGGTCATAGTCTCTAGTGCGGTTGAGATCCCAAACACAATAAAAAAACACTTCTTTCAGGAAATAACCCGTAGTTTCCCGAACTACGTTTGCTCTGATCTTCCATACCGTGTGGAAGTACGTAGGCATAGGATGCGACGTCCTAGCGAGAAACCTTCAACCTTTCCCCCGCAACCCTTCGTAGGCCGAACTACGTTGACTCTGATTTCTCATTCTCTGATGAGAATACGTAGGCATAAAGTGCGACGCTTTGCCGAGTCATTTTTCTTTTCTTTTTCAGCCAACCTTGATAGGTAGATAGATTATAACCAACCCGTCCAAGTAAACAAACAAGCGAGGATCCCATCGAGTACGACGGACGTGAGGGGTGCTAATACCTTCCCCTTGCGTAACCGACTCCCGAACCCAGACAATGGTTGCGACGACCTTGTCTTACCCTTTTTCGTCAGGTTTTTCCGATCGTTTCCTTTCCCGCTCTGAGGGATAAATAACGAAAGGTGGCGACTCTTCTGTATTGCCGACACCTTATTTTCGCGCAAGCGACAGCTGGCGACTCTGCTGGGGACTTGATAGTTTCCTAGGGATCCAACGTCCCGAAAGCGAGTCAGTTTTGGGATCCAACGTCCCTTAAGAGAGTCAATCCTACCGCTTGTGTGTTTTCTTGTTGGGTTGCGTTTATTTATCGCATTTTTACTTCTCGCACTTTATTTCCCGCATTTTATTTTCAGTATAATATGATTATTTGTGCTGTTGTGGGATGGGAGTTCTGATGAGTGAGAAGCCAGACCCAGGCTTGAGTGCACCTAGACTTAGAGTAGAGATTAGTGGGCGCGCACGTGCTTTGCATGTCCTAGTGTCCCGCGAAATCTACACTCAGACGAGGTTCTTCTGGTTGGCCTATTGTCCTGCCCTTTGGGTGGCTCGGGTTGCTGGTTAGTTGGATTGTCGACTTTGGGGACCGATCATTTGGAAGTTGGCTAAGTGAGGCCTCTTCAGGACTTGATGATGCCACTCCTTCTGGGAATCGTATCATCAACCCTGAAAGTCTGTGACGCCGACGACCGCATAGGATGCCGTACCTTGAGTCAGTTTAGGTCCATACCTGTGAGCGGGCTGGGTTTATTGCAGGAAACTTTGACCTTCAGACTACCTGGTTTTCTTGACAGTGAATCAGTTATGTTGGTACCAGAGTTCTCAGTTGCAGATTTGTCTGTTCTTGACAGAGCAGTTTTTGATCAGAGGATCTTGTCATCAGGTGTATGTCTGTTCTTGATAGAGCAGGTTTTGATCAGAGTATTGTCATCAGTGGTTTGTTCTGGATAGGGCAGATTTTGAGTGGGGTCTGAAGATCTCATCAGCAGATGTTGTTTGTTCTTGATAGGGCAGATTTTGGGTGAGGTCTGAAGACTTCATCAGCAGCTGTATGTTTGTTCTTGATAGGGCAGATTTTTGATTTGGGGTCTGAAGACTTCATCAGCAGATATTTCTTGATCATACACCTGGGGTCCTTATTGTCAGACATTTGTTCTCGACAGAGCAGAATTTTGATTTTGGTCCTATCAGATGGTTATTCTTAGCAGATCAGATCAGTAGTCTTACACCGGGGTTTCCTTCTCATCAGCGACTGTTGATACCGAAATCTCCACAGCAGTTACCTGGATATATTATTGCATGACTGCATTTTGCATTAGCTCGCATATTCATGTTTGCATTCCATTAGCATGTGTCTGTGCCGCAGGCGCGTTTCGTACCCTGATTCTGGTGTCCCGAGCAATATGAGATATTTTCTTCCATGAATGGATCTAGTCTTATCACTGCATTGACACTATGTTGGCACGTTGACACCAGAATTAGGGGTGATCTCCTAAACGTACAGACACCCATGGCATTAGCATAATTCATCTTGCATGACAGAAGCCGGGGCTTGTCTTCTAACCCTTGTGTTTGCAGGTTTGACTCAGAATCGAGCAACTCAGACTAATGGAGCAGGTACAAGCTGAACTGGGGAAAATCCAAAGCCAATTGGGGCAGGTCATGAATGACATACAGGCAGTGCGTCTGGACCAGCAAGTACTCAGAGAGGAGAATCAGCAGTTGCAGAATCAGTTGAGCTTTCTCATGGGAGTGGTGAGAAGTATGCTAAAAAAGGAGAGTGGTCAAGCACCCAAGGTGGAGCCCAAAGTGCTTCCTCCGTTACCGTCAGTGCCACCTGTGCTGAAGCCAAATGGACCTCATAGATCCTCTACACAGCATGAAGCTCGAGACCTGTCTCGTCAGCAGCCGCGTCGGGCATCTCAAAATAACCCTGAAGGTTATAATCAAAAGAAGAAGCTACTTGATAGAGCCGTGGACCCAATACCTGTGAGTTATGCCCAGTTGTTGCCACTATTGGTTCAGAACCGTGTTCTCAAGCTTCGGACCTCGGATCCACCAGGTGACGTGTCACCAGACGTTGATCTCAGCACACATTATGATTTCCACTCAGGAGCACCGGGGCACCATGTTGAAACATGTAAGGCTCTCAAGAATAAGATTCAAGACCTTATTGATTCAAGGGCAATTAGGCTTGTGCCGGGCGGCATAAGAGCATCGGGAAAGTTCATCCCGTACCGTGCAGAAGAAGTGAATGATTCCACTCCTTTGCCTGAAGCTGAGAAAGATCTTGAATATGTCCCACGACCTTTGGTAACTGAATCTCCTCGCTCGCAGTTTCTACCTGTATCAAGTTCAAGGACGCAAGCGCCTAAACAAGGGACCGTTGCCATGCAGAAACGACGACCTCTTGCTCCTGGGCGGAAAGAATATCAGCACCAGGATCAAAAGAGGCCTCGCAACCACTTAGAACGAAGGAATGCTCCTTTCCATCCAGTGCCTGTGCTGTATAGCCAGATTCTTCCACAGTTGATTCAGAATTCTTTGGTGGAACCGAAAGCTCTCAAGCCCGTGCCAGAGCCTTACCCTCCAGGGTACAATCCTCATGCTCAGTGTGGTTACCATGGTGGATCTCTAGGGCATTCAACTGAAGATTTCAAGGCTTTCCAGGCGAAAGTTCAACAATTGATCGACAAAGGGTGTATTTCCTTTCCAGACGGAGTTTTGGTTGTACGAGACAACCTCTCAGCTGTCTGAGCTCGCAGATTCAGAGGGTTATTTCCAGAAGCCAGTGATCCAGACAGGCAGACGTCCTCAGCATTGGCAGTCCTCGGACTTTTTACCATTTGCATTTGTAGTTTCTTTTCTGTTAGTTACTACTTGCTGTTAAACATTGTATGTTTCGAATGGTGATGTTAATAAAGTGACTATGCATTTTTCTGAATCAATCATGTCGTTGGCACTCATTTACTGCATTGCACTGACACTTGCATTTTATTTACTCCACTTTATCACTATGATTAGCAATGAGTGGAGGGAGGATGATGAAACTGAATACTCATAACCAATAATCGTATTGCTTTCAGATAAAACCTTGTCGATGACGTATAAGGCATTGTTTCAAATCCCTAAACACCGGAGAGATAAGGAAGAGAATCCCTTGTTAACCACTTCGAGCCGAGAAGTAGGAGTTTCTTTCGGACTTTCTAACCCTCACATCTTAACCCGGGGCAGGGTAGTTGTCAGTCAGCTTGATCGAGCGTTCAAGTCTTATAGAGGAGTGTTGTCCTTCGAGGACCAATCACATCATATTCCTCTCCAGAGGTCGTACCTCATCAACCACAATGGTTAAACCTCACCAATCAGGAGTGAGACAGTTACAAGCCTCTCGGATAAATCCAGACAGCCAGTGTCGCACGACTTGTTCCAAAAGAAAAAAAAAGGAATAAGAAAGCCCGCTAAGTAAAAAAGAAAAAGCTAGAAAGCAAATACTTAGGCAAAAATCAGGGCATCCCGCTGGACTTCAAAAGAAAAAATCGAAAAGAACTCAAAAGGAGTCAGTCCAGGAAAAAATTAGGGAATCAAAAGAATGAAAAAGAAAGGATATAAAAAGAAAAATCCTCAAACAAGGACAAAGTCGTGTAGATACAGACACCGAAAACGAAAAAGGAGTAACTGTCACTCCGAAACACCTTGAGAATTCTTTAACCAGTTGTTCCCACTGTTCAACATACCTCTCGAAGAGGCGAGCACTCGAGCTAAGTTAACTGGACTTTAGGATCGGAGAACATCACGTAGAAGGGGTGGGTACAAATCATAATTTGAGCCAAATATCCTTTGTTTCACGAACCGTGAACCCGACCACGATACAACCCTCAAAAGACCTAATTGAGGCAGGGTTTATTCTGAAAGCGCATTACGATAAGGTTGAGTAACCTGACTCCTTCATGATTTACTAATCATATCCTTATTGTATTTTTCACTAATCACATCAGCACTACGTTTGAACTCTTTGGTTCATTCGTCACTCACTAGCATGACACGTAAATGAGTGACAGTACAACATTTTTTTCGAAATTTGCATGAACACTGCATTAGAATTACCATTCGTGAATAAACAATTTTAATTGCAGGTTGGTAGCTGATACGAAGGAACTTCAACAGAGAATAGTCAATCAGGACTGAATCGTCAGAGGTCTGGATCAGAATGGTATGCTGCGAAGCCCTGTGAATTCGGGGCATTGACTTCCTGTGAGTTTGGAATCGGTTTGTCTGAGGACAAGTCCCGGAATATCAGTTGATTATGGGGCAGTCTATGCAAGAAGCGGTTGATCGGAAGAGAATCTTCTCAAGACCCAATCAGGGGCAGTTATCCAGAATTCTTGCGATTTGAGGACAGATCCCTCCAGTGTTCAATCAGAGCATGTTGAGTCGCTCTTCGCTCGTTCAGGGGCAAACTACTTCAGAGATATTGAAGCCGACCATGCTGAGAGTTGATTAGTGGAGGATGAATCCTTCTGTTGTGCAGATGTTGGGGCAAGCCATCCGAAGATTGTCTGGTGGCCAGTTGTTTTCGGTTCAGAATAAATTTTCCCAAAAGTCGGATTGGGGCAAGTGGAATTGTACTGGGGCAAGTTGTTCAAATGAGTTTATTCGCCCTAGCAAGAATTGAGTATCGGGGAATCGTGTCATTACCCTGCCAAAACCTGAGCCTTCTGAAGAAGCCTTGCTGTCATTGGATTGTTATCCTACAACCTAACCTGTTACTCGGCTCCATGATTGGTAGCCTGTATTCCCTGTGTCGACGTTGTTGAACCAGGATCGTTTCTCAGCAGAGATGTACGGTTTGAGGTTGTTCCCCCTGTATAGTTTGGGACTGCGGCAAATTGAGATGGCGTTTATCCCTTATCAGATTAGGGTCAAGATTACCCTCAGCAGAACAGGATTGATATCCCCGAAGCAGGGCGAGTCCTCCTTCCCCGGCAGTGTTCTGTAGTCTCTCCTCCGCAGAGTCTGAATGTGCAGAATAATGAGCATTGATATGTCTCCCCCAGGCAGAGAGGATTCTCTTCCCCAAGCAGACGCATCCTGAAGGAACGTCACCTCATCAGCTGAGTCAAGGGCCGAAGCTCATGTCCCCCAGCACCGGGTCACAGGTGCAGAATGTTCGGTTGCCGAAGCTCGTGTTTCCCCAGCACCGGGTCACAAGTGCAGGTTTTTGTTCGTACACCGAAGTATGCCGCGACCGGTGGTGCCAGACTGAAGTCTCCAGCGGAATTGAGATTCCCCACCAGAGCCGTATTCTCTCCTGAAGTTGGATGATTCCCTCTTCCCCCAGTAGAGTGTTGGAACAACTGATGTTGTATTCCCCTGTAGAGTTGTATTCTCCCCGAAGTCAGATGATTCTTTCTTCCCTAGTGGAATTGAAATTCCTCATCAGAATCGTACTCTCTAGTGAAGTAGAATGATTTCTCTCCCCGACCGAATCCTTAGAAGCAGTTGGGACCTTGAGTGGATGTTCCCTAGCAGATGTTGAGTAGTTGACGCTGTATTTTCCCCAGAGTTGTACTCTCTCCAGCGAAGCAGAATGACTTCTCCTTCCTCAGCCGAGTTTGCAGATTCCCAAGAGAGCCGAATCCCTGGAAGTGGATCAGATCATGATTGGTTTTCCCCAGTGGAGTGTTGAGCAGCTGAAGTTGTCTCCCCACAGAGTGGTTATCCCTAGAAGAGTAGCCGAGACGGCTACATAGTTCATTCTCGCGATTGACATCACTTTCCCTTCAACAGGTCCAGGTTCCCGTAGAGCTTCTTTCCCCTGCAGTAGTCAACTGAAGTTGTTTTCCCTGCAGCAGTCAACCGAAGATCATTTCCCCAGGCGGAGTCCAATTGATATTGGCGTGTCCACGTTCTCCTCAGCAAGATGATTCCTCTATCTGAGTAGTTCTTTCTCCTTGACAGGAGAACTTCCCCTCGGCATTTATTTTTTGCTGACGGGATCGCATCATATTGCATGATTGCATGGCATTTAGCATAAACGCATAGCATTCCCACCGTGTGGGGCATGGCGCCGAAGCATAGGCATCATACGCATGATCTAGGTTATTATCATTCTTGTTTACAGGTGTACCACCGAAGGATCAGTTGCTCAGGATGATTCCTGACATTCTCCCCAACGAAGTCGTTTGCTCAAGATGATTTTTGAGAATCCCCAACGGAGTGGAGGTCTTTTCCCCAGCAGGTGGTTGGCACTTCCCCAGCAGCAGGCAGGTAGATTGATATCCCCAGCCGAGCACAGCCATGAGTGGCAGATGAAATGTTTCCCCAAGCAGATCCTGAAGGATTGTTCAGCAAGCCGAAGTTTGTTTATCCCCGTGGGTTTGAAGACTTAATGACACAAGTGTCTTGTAGCCTAGAGGCTATGTTCCCCAGAAGGGTCATTTCCCAGAGAGCCGTTCAGGGCATTTATCGCTTTCCCCATGCAGAGTATAGCAGAGGATAGTGTGTTGATCATCCTGATGTGCTGTGTTCTCCGGAGGAGTCCGTCATCCTCAAGTGCAAGTCCAGTTGAGATGGGCAGAAAATGCAGCTCCCTTGAAGGGTAGCTCTTCCTCAGCATAATGGTTACTCTCCCCGAGTGGATGGTTCCTCTTCCCAGCATTCATTTTGCTGGGGCATTTCCTTGCATGATTGCATAACATTTACTCAAAAGCGTAACATTCCGTTTCGCGCGGAGCATTACACCCATTTTCCAGCATTTACATATGAAGCATGAACCAGGTGGGTACCTTGCTCTCGAGCAGAAGTACTTGCTCCCCAGTAAAGTTGGTAGGAATCGTCTGAGTGAACTCTTTCGTTATTCTCCAGCAGTTGTTGAAGTCGTTTGGGTGAACTCTCTCGTCTTTCTGCAGCAAAGTCTACAAGGTTGTTTGGGTGAACCCTTCTTCCTTTTCCCCAGTGAGTCGTCAGGATTGTTTGGATGAACCCTCATTCCTCTCTCCTCAACAGAGTTGTTAACCTGATGATTATGTCCGGTGACCCGGCATGTTTGCTTTTATTTAGCAACGACTTGACAGGATGTCAAGAGAATAGCAGCGTGATATGTTTGCTCCAACAGTGATGTCTAATCTGAAGATTGACTTCGTAAACGCCTGAAGGCGATATCAGAAGGTTCCTGCGGATTCAGATTTCCTTGTTGATGAATCAACGTGTGTCTGAAGACAGAGTTCAGAAGTGGGTAGGTCCAATTTTTGTATGCAAGATGATCCGTGTTGGCCTGAAGACCAAGTCAGTTGCCCTGAGGTGATGATTGATTGCGATCAAGTGAATAGTGTTTCTTCTGACTGAAGTCGAAGATGTTTCTCCAGCTGAAGCGGAGTTTGCCTGAAGGCAAAGTGTTTGAATCCCCGCAGAGTCATGAATGGCTCAAGATACCACTTCTCTGACTGAAGTCGAAGATGTTTCTCCAGCTGAAGCGGAGTTTGCCTGAAGGCAAAGTGTTTGAATCCTCGCAGAGTCATGAATGTCTCAGGATACCACTTCTCTGACTGAAGTCACAGATTTCCCAAGCTGAAGCGAAGGTGCCTGAAGGCAAGGTTATCCCCCAAGGTCATGAATGACCTAGGATTCATTTTTCGGACTGAAGGCCGAAGTATATCCCTGACTAAAGTCTCGGATACTCTATAGCAGAGGCGGAGTTGCCTGAAGGCAGATCCATGTATCCTTGGAGGCCAAGGACCATTTCTTTAGACTGAAGTCGAAGATACCTCCTGCAGAGTTGCCGACGGGCAAAGTATACATCCTTGAAGGCCAAGGATGCTTATCTTCAGAAGTACTTGAAGATCTTTTCTAGCTGAAGCTGGAATCGCCGACGGGCAAGGTTTATATCCTTGAAGGCCAAGGATGCTTATCTTCAGAAGAACTTGAAGATTCTCCAGCGGATCTGGAGTGGCCAGGGGCCAGGGTTTCATCTATCCTTGAAGGCCAAGGATTCCATCTTCAGAAGTACTTGAAGATCTTTTCTAGCTGAAGCTGGAAGTGGCCGGGGGCCAGGGTTTCATATGTCTTTGAGGTTGAAGTTCTACGGTGAACTCAGTATGCAGTAGTATTTGAATGTTCGTTATGGTTCTGAGGGAGAACCCCAGATCAGAGTGTGCTTGGTTGAGTCTCTCAGGCCCAGCGGAGTAGCTTCAAATACGCAAGTGTACCTTTTGTCCCATTTACCAGGGGTGAGCCCCAGGTCAGAGTATGTTTGTGTTCGACGGCGATGTTGAATGTATGTTTGTGTTTGATGGCGAGGTTGGATGTTTGTTTGACGGCGAGGTCAGATCAGGTTTGTGTTCGACGGCGAGGTTGAATGTTTGTTTGACGGCGAGGTCAGATTATGATTGGTTCGACAGCGATGTTGAATGCGTTCGACGGCGAGGTTGGATGTTTGTTTTGACGGCGAGGTCAAATTAGGTTTGTTTCGACGGCGAGGTCAGATTATGTTGGTTTCCGGCGGCGATGTTGGAGGATTGTGTTCGACGGTGATGTTGAATGTATGTTTGTGTTCGACGGCGAGGTTGGATGTTTGTTTGACGGCGAGGTCAGATCAGGTTTGTGTTCGACGGCGAGGTTGAAGGTTTGTTTCGACGGCGATGTTGAATGTATGTTTGTGTTCGACGGCGATGTTGAATGTATGTTTGTGTTCGACGGCGAGGTTGGATGTTTGTTTGACGGCGAGGTCAGATCAGGTTTGTGTTCGACGGCGAGGTTGAATGTTTGTTTGACGGAGAGGTCAGATTATGATTGGTTCGACGGCGATGTTGAATGTGTTCGACGGCGAGGTTGGATGTTTGTTTTGACGGCGAGGTCAGATTAGGTTTGTTTCGACGGCGAGGTCAGATTATGTTGGTTTCCGGCGGCGATGTTGGAAGATTATGTTCGACGGCGATGTCAGACTCTTTAAATCCCCAGCAGAGATGATGTTTGTACGACAGCGACGTCGAGTGTCTCTCAGAGCGATGTTTGTTTCCGACGGCGATGTCAGATTCAGTTTTCCAGCGGCGATGTTGGGCATGTCAAGTTGATCCAGTCTTCTGACGGCAATGTTAGGTGATGCAGATCCTTTAGTTCTCCAGCGGCGATGCGGGGCATTTGGATTGTCTGATGGCGACGTCAGATGTAGTTCTCCAGCGGCGATGCGGGGTATTTTGTCAGATGTAATTCTCCAGTGGCGATGCGGGGTATTTTGTCAGATGTAGTTCTCCAGCGGCGATGCAGGGTATGTCAGATTTAGTTCTCCAGCGGCGATGCGGGGCACTTGGATTGTCCGACGGCGATGTCAGATGTAGTTCTCCAGCGACGATGCGGGGTATTTTGTCAGATTTAGTTCTCCAGCGGCGAGGCGGGGTGTTTTGGGTGATCGACGGTGATGTCAGATTTAGTTTTCCGGCGGCGATGTTGGATGTTTGTTTCCCCGAGTTATGGTTGTTCCTGACGGTGATGTCAGGTGGTTTGGCCTCCCAGCGACGATGTTGGGTGTTCCTCAGAATTTTGTCTGCTTCTGACGGTGATGTCAGGTGGTTTAGTCTTCCAGCGGCGATGTTGGGTGTTTGGTTGCCTGAAGATGATGTCAGAAGAAGTTAACGTGGATAACTGACGGCGATGTCAGATCAGTATCTCTCCAGCTAGTTGCCGTGCAGCTAGTATTGCAGTATTCAAAGATTTGTTCCCCGCAGAGTATCGTGTGCTCGTGCAGTTGGCAAATTTTCGGGTTTACCGGTATTCAACCGTCTCGCACCTTGATTGGCTGAGAGTCGTTCGCTTCTCACCCAGTCAGGTTCAAGCCGTTTGAATAGGGGCAGCTGTTGCACCCCAAAATTTGACCAACATTTATTTACCCATCAAGTGTTTGAAAGTTGATACCTTCATCAGAAAGTTCAAGAGATCCCCAGAGGAATTGGGTGAAACCAGAGTTGTGTGCTGCATAGCTTGAGAGTTGTGGGTGCTCCTCAGATGATTCTGAGACTTTGAGAATGAACTTGAAGCTTTGAGAAAGTTTATGAGATGTCTTGATAGCCGTTATGAAGCCAGAGAGGTCATTGTGCAAGAATTCAGAAGATTCAACAATGAATGGAAGAATTAGGGTTTTGACTGGGTCAACCCTAGGTCAACTGAAGATTTGGAGAAGGTTGAGACCTAATCCAAGGGCCATGAGATCATGGAATGATGCATGGAGATGTTATAAAGATGATTCCTAGACCAACTCATCATGATTGGGGAGTTTGAGAAGTTTCAAGTTAGGGTTTCCAAGGATTGTCAGTGAAAAAACCCTAATTTGATCCCTATCTTCCAGGCAGTTTTAGCTCAAGATGTGATTGATATCTCATCTTCCCCACAACATGAATGTTGTATAGCTTGGTCTTAGCTTTAATTTGAGTGGTAGAAGTCCTTGATAGGAGTTGCAGAGCTCACGTTATGGTTTTGACAAATTACAGGTCAGCTGAGGTGTGTGAATCTGGGTCCTTGAAAGTCACCTAACTTGCAGACAACTTTTTCCCTAGTAGGATGATTCCTATGATCTCTTGGTCAACATGAATGTTTAATAGCATCTTCTTAGCTTTCTAGAGAGTACTAGAAGTCCTTGATAGGATTTGTAGAACTCAACTTATGGTTTGTACAAGACAGGGGTATTTTGGTCATTTGGTGATTATAGGTCATTTTAAGCAAAGGCCATATCTCCTATTTCCAAGCCTCAAATGAAAAAACTCAAAACATAAAAGTTGTTCAAAATGGGATTTTAAGCCTAGAAAAGTGGTCATGAGTTATTGAAAAAGCTTGTAGCAAGGATTTTCATGATTGGGTAAAAATGACTTATAAAGTAAGTGAATCCAAGTTGGAAATTGGTTTGGGAGATCCACAAATCCAAAAGAGGTCATCCAATATGTCATTTTGACTCCAAACATTATTTTAAAAACAATGGTTCAAGTAGAATTTTGATTTGAGGTCTTAAAATGGAGGTTGCTTTGTAATTTTCATTCTTGCATAATAAGGCAACTTGTAAATCTTCACATAAGGCAAAACCAAGGCTTGTTTTCCACACATTCCTTCTCAATATCTCTTGTAAGGAGATTTTAAAGCAAAATGACAAGCTTAATGCATGAGATGAAGGGATATACAATGTATCATTTCATGAGAAATTCCATAACATTCTAGCTCTTTCCATAAGTTTCTAGACTCTTCCATTGGCTATTATAAAAAGAGTAGATCACAATGAGGGAAAGGTTGGTGAAAGTTGCCGAGTCCATTGGAGAGAGTGAGAGAGAAAGTGCCATTTCAAGATTTCTTCAAAATCAAGCAAGCTTCCATTTCTTCATCCACAAGCCTCATCCATCTCAATTCTTGCAAACAGAAAGGTATCCACCATTGGAGGAGCATTTGGAGAAGATTACAAGTCTTGAATCAAGCCCTAACATCACTCACCATTGATTCTTAACAGGTTGGTAACTTGCTCCATAGGTCCTTATTTAGGTGCATTCTGTTAGAATTCTAGGTGGAAAGATAGCATGCTAGGTTGGTTGATGATATTCTGAGAAGTAGAGAGCTTGGCATAAGGTTTCATGGCAGGTCACGATTTTTTCAAGATTGTACAACAAGCTGTATACTGAGTTTTAATGGATATGATATAGTGTAGTTTGGTTAGGGTAGCATGTAGAACAAGTTTGGATCATTAGATTGAAGTTCTATCAAGGTTGATAACAGAGAAAGAGGTTGAAACCCTAATGTTCGCGCATTCTGTTAGAACAATACAAGATGTTTCAGTGGAAGATATGAGCATGGTTAGAATCTTGGTAACACGTAGAACATTTTTGCCTTTGGAAGATTGTGATTTCATTGAGTAATCATGGAGAACGAAGGACCTGAAATTCGTGCATGGATTCTGTTTTGGATGGAACCCTAGCATGCGTTTGGGGACGATGAGCCTCCATCGTTGGATTGTCCTGGATATTTGACTTCCTCATCTAATCTAACGGCCACGGTTCAATTCTGAAAGTGGAGGGAAGTCTCAACATCAAAACGGTGCGTTTGGTTTAATGAGGAGTTCTGGGCTTAATGAAAAGTTGCTAGTCACACCCTACCCAGAAGCCCAATCCACAAGTGAACTAAAACTGCTTGCTATCTACACCGTATCCTTTCCAATTTTCTGTTAATTTTTCTCTTAATTTTCTGAAGCGCTGGGCCTTAATATTTTGATATTCGCACCCCTGGTATCTTGGCCCAACATCATAATCAACTGGGCGCAGTTACTTTTCTCACCCCCATCCCATTTCTCTTTTTATTTTCTCATTTTTAATTTTCTTGCATTTTATAAAATCCATATAAAATAGAAAAATTAATATTTTTTAATGCTTGTTTTTTCTACATGTTCATGATTTTGTCTAGAAAAAAATCAATAAATAAAATTCCATTTTATTTTTCTTTTAATATTTTTTAGCATATTATTCTTGTAAATAGCGTTTTTAGAAGTTTATGTGTATACTCAATTTTGTATAATTTCTTTTAGGACTTTCCCTTAGGATTTTTGAGCCATTCTTTTTGGCATAGTTAGATATTGAATCATAGTTCATATAGGATTTAATTCATGATTTGTAGATTAAAATTTGATTAGTTTGTTTAGGCTAGCATTAGCATAACAAAATTAGGGTTTTATTCACCATAAGTAGATCTTAACAATTTTGTTTTGGGTTTTATAGGCCAAATTAGTGTATGGGGAATATATGGGTTAAGGGTAGGTATGTATAGAATCCCCTAGAATTTTACTAGAATATTGTATAGTATTTTAGTATTTTTAATTGATTTTTGAATGTATGGATAGTATGTGTGTTGCTTAAGGGCATAGTTTGTATTGTTTTGCTTCCTTTTCTTCTCCTTTGAGTGTGTGAGCCTTGAAGATTGAGTTGAAGACCTTGTGGATCATCATTGAAGGCTTTGAAGGCCTTGAAGAGGAGCTTAGTTGTAGCTTTTGTTTGTTCAGTCTGTAGGATATAGGAGTTAGGCAGAGCTCTAGAGTAGCCAACTTGATTCTCAAGCATGGAAGGTCTTGATTGCCTCCATTCTTCTCTGTGATACAGAGTCTCTCTAATACACTCACCCCCTTCCTTTGGAAGACTTGGTGCTAATGTCTGAGAGATAGAACTCTTGAGAGAAACATTCCTTGTGCTGATAGCAGTACGTTTGCCACCCTTGGTGGTCAACTAATTGCTTAGCACCCAGTTTATTCTTGTGATTGATTCCTCAGCTTGGAGATTAGGACTTGAAGAAAAGCCATTGGAGATAGAAGCTGAAGCTTTGAAGAGGATGATTCCTTGGAGATTGTTGAAGTCTGAAGACTTTGTGAAGATCAAGTTGATACCTGAAGATCCCGGAAGATGGTGAAGCCTGAAGGTGGAGCTGATCAAAGAAGCTGAAGCTTAAGGGAGAAGATGAGTTGATACTCATGTTGTAGGGTTGAAACCTGGAAAGCAGTTGATATTTGAAGGCTGAAGACTGAGTTGCTGCTGGAGGAGCTGAGGCTTTCTTCTGTTTTTCTTTTCTGTATTGTATGTTTTGCTTGATTTGTCTGTTGCATTAGATTAAGTCCATCTAGAATAAGTTCAGTCTAGGAGCATGATTGCATTAGAGGTTGAGTTGCTCCCTCTGCTTGTATTGTTATTGCGTGGCTTTGCTTGCGGGTATTCGGTAGAGCCCAGCTCCCTTGCCCATGTGTTTATTTTGCTTGATAGCATGTTTCCATTTTATCTGTATGATTGCAGTTTACTGTTTATTGCTTGATAGCATGTTGTTTATTTTTCAGTATGATTACTGTTATTTCATGACTGGCTTGAGGTTGAGACGAGCTTGTGGAGGCTGAAGCCCCACACACATTTCCTCCCTCACTTGCATTGCATGCATTTTACTGTTAAAGTTGATGCTTTGTCTGTTTTGGTGTATCATTGACATGATCCCTTAGGACTCTCATTTCCTTTGATAAGGATTTGATGATAGACTTTTAGGTTGAAACCTATGCATGACAACACCTAGGAGTTCCCTATTCAAACCTCAACCATAGGATGAATCCATGGCATGATAACAGTAGGACTTGATAGTCTCCCTCCTAGTTGGGCCTGTTCTCTTCTCATCTCAAAACAGTTTAAGATACAGTAATCATGAATGATTTCTTTCGTACGTTACGAGCCTTAAGCTATCTGAGAAAGGATCGTGGGAGAGTTTCTTTTCCATAGTCTGGATGTTTAGTATGGCACCCTTTGGGTGACATGCGACGCATTCACTCTCAGGTCATAGTCTCTAGTGCGGTTGAGATCGCAAACACAATAAAAAACACTTCTTTCAGGAAATAACCCGTAGTTTCCCGAACTACGTTTGCTCTGATCTTCCATACCGTGTGGAAGTACGTAGGCATAGGATGCGACGTCCTAGCGAGCAACCTTCAACCTTTCCCCCGCAACCCTTCGTAGGCCGAACTACGTTGACTCTGATTTCTCATTCTCTGATGAGAATACGTAGGCATAAAGTGCGACGCTTTGCCGAGTCATTTTTCTTTTCTTTTTTAGCCAGCCTTGATAGGTAGATAGATTATAACCAACCCGTCCAAGTAAACAAACAAGCGAGGATCCCGTCGAGTACGACGGACGTGAGGGGTGCTAATACCTTCCCCTTGCGTAACCGACTCCCGAACCCAGACAATGGTTGCGACGACCTTGTCTTACCCTTTTTCGTCAGGTTTTTCCGATCGTTTCCTTTCCCGCTCTGAGGGATAAATAACAAAAGGTGGCGACTCTTCTGTATTGCCGGCACCTTATTTTCGCGCAAGCGACACACACGCACGCACAACGCGCTCACAGGAACGAACACGCGCATACGCCTGACAACGCTTACACGCATGCACAATGCACACACAGGCACAAGCGCATCGCAAGCACAGGCACACACGCGCACACGCACGCATGACACACACCTAGGCACACACACGCGTACACGCACACACAGGCACGCAGACACACACATGCACATGCTTACACGCACACACAGTGCACACACAGGCAAACACACACGCACGCACATCGCACACACGGACACACACACACGCGCATGCACATTGTACACACAGGCACACACACGCGCACACACGCGCACAACGCGCACACAGGCATGCACACGCACAACGTGCACACAGGCACGCACGACACACATACGCCTCACAACGCACACACACGCGCACACACGCGCACACACATACACTCGTACACACACCAAACACACACACACACACATACACACGCACAACACGCACACGCACAGGAACACACACATGCACACGCACGCACACACACACATACTAACACACAGGCACACACTAACACACAGGCACACACAAACACACACAGACACACACACACGAACGCACGTGTGCACACACACACACACACGTACACGCACGCACAGGCGCACACACGCGCACGGACGCACGAAAACGCACGCACAGGCGCGCGCACACACACACACATGCACGCACGCACACTCACACGCACAGTTACGCCCAGCGCACACACAGGCGCACACACGTGCACACGCACACACAGACACACGTATGCATAATGCACACACATACACACACGCACGCACGCGCACACACACACACACACACACACACATGCACACGTTTACACGCACACACAATGCACACACAAGCACACACACGCACGCACATCACACACACAGACACACAAACGCGCACGCACATCGTACACACAGACACACACGCTCACACGCACGCACAACGCGCACACAGGCACGCACACGCGCATACGCCTCACAATGCACACACAGGCACACACACGCGCACAAACACACACACACATACACACACACAGGCACCCACACGCCTCACAACGCACACACAGGCACACACATTGCACACACACACACACACACCAAACACACACACACACACGCACGCACAGGCACACACACGCGCAAACGCAGGCACACGCACACACACACAGGCACACACAAACACACACAGGCACACACAAAAACACACGCGCGCGCGCACACACACACGCACGCACGCAGGCGCACACACGCGCAAGCACAAAAACGCACGCACAGGCCCACACGCACACACGCGCACACACACACACACACACGCGCGCGCACACACATCCACACACACGCACGCACACACACTCAGACATACAGTTACGCACAACGCACTCACAGGCACACACACACACGCACACACACCCACATACACGCGC
>CAWUDS030001768.1:1000000-1002500 GCA_963859935.3 Lathyrus sativus | reverse complement strand
ACACGCGCACACACACACACACCAAACACACACACACACATACACACGCACATTCACACACACACGCACACGCACACACACACACACATAGGCACACACAAACACACATATGCACACACACACGCGCGCACGTGCGCGCACACACACACGCACACGCACGCACAGGCGTGCACACGCGCATGGACGCACGAAAACGCACGCATAGGCGCACACGCACACACATAGACACACATGCACGCACACACACTCACACACACAGTTACACGCAGCGCACACATAGGCACACACACGCGCACACGCACGCACACACACACGTATGTATAATGCACACACATGCATACACACGAACACACACACACACACACACGTACGCATAATGCACACAGAGGCATACACACATACACACACACGTACGCACAACACGCACACAGGCACGCACACGTGCATACGGCCCACAACGCTTACACGCACGCACAAGGCACACACAGGCACAAACGCAGGCACGCACATCGCAAGCACAGGCACACACGCGCACACGCACGCACGACACACACATTGGCACACACACGCGCACACGCACACACAGGCACACACACACACACACATGCACACGCTTACACGCATACACAGTACACACACAGGCACACACACACGCACGCACATCGCACACACAAACACACACGCGCACACACATCGTACACATAGGGACACACACACGCACAACGCGCACACAGGCATGCACACGCACATATGTCTCACAATGCACACACAGTCACACACACGCGCACACACACACACACACCAAACATACACACACACACACACACACAGCGCACAGGCACACACAGACGCACAGGCACGCGCACACACACACACACACACAGGCACACACAAACACACACAGGCACACATACACGCCCGCACGCACGCGCGCACACACACACGCACACGCACGCACAGGCGCGTACACGCGCACGAAAACGCACGCACAGGCACACACGCACACACATAGACACACATGCACGCACACACACTCACACACACAGTTATGCGCAGTGCCCACATAGGCACACACACGCGCACACGCTCGCACACGTATGCATAATGCACACACAGGCATACACACGCACACACACATACGCACACACGCACGCACAACACGCACACACACGCACACACACACGTACGCATAATGCACACAGAGGCATACACACATACACAGACACGCAGGCACAACGCGCACACAGGCACGCACACGCGCCTACGCCTCACAGCGCTTACACGCACGCCCAACGCACACACAGGCACAGACGCACGCACGCGCATCGTAAGCACAGGCACACACGCGCACACGCCTACACGATACACACATAGGCACACACACAAACACATACACACACACGCATGCACACGCATACACAGTGCACACACAGGCACACACACACGCACAACACACACACAGGCATGCACACGCACATACGCCTCACAACACACACACAGGCACACACACTCACACACACAGTTACGTGCAGCGCACACATAGGCGCACACACGCGCACACGCACGCACACACACACACACGTATGCATAATGCACACACAGGCATACACACGCACACACACATACGCACACACGCACGCACACACACACGTACGCATAATGCACACACACGCATACACACGCACACACACGCACGCACACGCGCATACGCCTCAGAATGCCTACACACACGCACAACGCACACACAGGCACAGGCGCGCGCACGCGCATAGTAAGCACAGGCACACACGCGCACACACACGCACGACACACACATAGGCGCACACACACACACACAGGCACACACACACACATGCACACGCTTACACGCACACACAGTGCATACACAGGTACACACACACGCACGCACATCGCACACACAGACACGCACACACGCGCATGCACATCGTACACACATGTACACACACACGTACACATACGCACAACGCGCACACAGGCACGCACACACACATACGCCTCACAACACACACATAGGCACTCACACGCGCACACACGCATACACACACACACACCAAACACACACACACACACACACACACATACACACGCACAGGCACACACACACGCACACGCACGCAAGCACATACACACACATGCACACACAAACACACACAGGCGCACACACACGCGCGTACGCGCGCACACACACACCCACATGCACACGCACACACAGGAGCACACGCGCGCACGGACGCATGAAATCGCACGCACACACGCACACACACACACATCCATGCATACACACTCACACACACAGTTACACGCAGCGCACGCACAGGCACACACACGTATGCATAATGCACACACAGGCATACACACGCACACACACATACGCATGCACAACACGCACACGCACGCACACACACACACACACGTACGCATAATGCACACACAGGCATACACAAGCACACACACATACACACACACGCACGCACAACGT
>CAWUDS030001768.1:987500-990000 GCA_963859935.3 Lathyrus sativus | reverse complement strand
CACACGCACACACTCACGCACAACACACACACAGGCACGCACACACACACATACACACAGGCACACACATAGACACACGCACGTGCACAAACACACACACACGCATAAGCGCACGCACGCAGGAACACACACACACACACACGCACAGGCACACACACGCGCACACACAAGAACACACACACAAACACGCGCACGCGCTCACGCACGCACAGGCGCCCACACGCGCGCGCACACACACACACACATAAACACACACACATGCACACACACACACACATGCACACATGCACACACCCACACACGCACACACAATCACACACACACACACACACACACACGAATGGACGCGCGCCCGCACGCACACTTACACACGCACGCACGCACGCACATACACACACACACACGCACGCACACACATACACACACACACACACGCACGCACGGCGCGCTCACAGGCACACACACGCGCACACGCACACACGCACAGTGCGCACACAGGCACACACACATAGACACACACCCACACACGCGCACACACACACACACACACACGCACGCACAATGCACACACACACACACATGCACACGCTTACACGCACGCACAGCGCTCACACAGGCACACGCACATCGCAAGCACAGGCACACACGCGCACACGCACACACGACACACACATAGGCACACACACAAGCACACACATACACACACACACACATGCACACGCTTACACGCACACACAACACACACACAGACACACACACACACACGCACATCGCACACACACGCGCACGCACATCGTACACACATGCACACACACGCGCACACACGCACAGCGCGCAAACAGGCACGCCCACGCGCAAACGATTCACAACTCACACACAGGCGCACACATACGCACACACCAAACACACACACACACACGCACACGCTCACACAGGCACACACACGGGAACACGCACGCACGCACACCCACCAGCACAGGCACAGACACACAGAGGCACACACACGCGCGCACACACATACACGCACGCGTAGGTGCACACAGGCGCACATGGACACATGCACGCACAGGCGCACACAGGCGCACATGCACGCACACACAAACACACACGCACACACACACACACACAAAGTTATGCGCAGCACATGCACAGGCACACACACGCGCGCGCTCGCTGACACACACACACAACACACACAAAGGCGCACACGCACACACACACACGTACACACACACACACACACAATGGCACACACACGCGTGCACGCACATACACACACACACACGCAAACACGCACACAGGCACACACAAACGCGCGCATGCACACATGCACGCATGCACACATGGACACACCCACACACCCACGCATACACACCCACGCACGCAAGCGCACACACACACGGACGCACACACACACGCACGTACGGCGCACACGCAGACACGTACACACACACAAGCACACACACACGCACGCGCATACAAACACACACAGGCACGCACGCACGGACAACGCACGCACAGGCACACACGCACGCACAACGCACACATAGGCACACACGCACAGGCACACACGCACGCACACGCGCACATACGCACACACGCACACACACACACGTACAACGCACACACAGGCACACACGCGTGCAAATGTACGCACAACGCATACACATGCACACATACGCACACACGCGCAAACGTACGCACAATGCACAATGCACACACAGGCACACACACGCACACATGCGCAAACGCATGCACAACGCACACAAAGGCACGCACACACGCACACGCACACACACCAGACATAGGCACACACACGCACACACGCGCAAACGCATGCACAACGCACACACAGGCAAACACACACACACAGGAACCCACAATGCACACACAGACACACACGCGCACACGCACACTTGCAAACACGCACAACACACACACAGGCACACACACTCACACATACACACAGGCACACACACAGACACACACACGCATAAGCGCACACACGCGCACACTCACGCATACAGGCAGACACACACACACGCACAAGTACACACACGCGCACACACACAAATATACAAGAACACACACACACACACACACACACACACACACACGTGTACACGCGCTCGCGCACGCACAGGCGCACACACGCGCGCACACACAAACACACACACTTGCACACACGCACACATTCACACACGCACACACACTCGCGCGCACACACACGCACACACGAATGGACGCACGCACGCACGCACACGTACACACACACACGCACGCACAGCGCACACACAGGCACACACACGCACACACGCACAGTGCACACACAGACACACACACACGCACACACACACACACACATGCACGCACACACACACACGCACGAACGCACACACGTGCAGCTCAGACACACACACACATGCACACACTTACACGCACGCACAACGCTCACACAGGCACACGCACATCGCAAGCACAGGCACACACGCGCACACGC
>CAWUDS030001768.1:922500-975000 GCA_963859935.3 Lathyrus sativus | reverse complement strand
ATGCACACACTTACACGCACGTACAGCGCACACACAGGCACACGCACATCGCAAGCACAGGCACACACGCGCACACGCAAGCACGACGCACACATAGCCACACACACGAGCACACGCACACGTCGCACACATAGGCACGCACACACACACACACACACATAGGCACATACACACGCACACACAGCGCACACACAGGCACACACACACGCACGCACTTCGCCCATACATGCACAAACACGCGCACACACATCATACACACATGCACACACACGCTCGCACGCAGACGCGCAAATGCACGCACAACGGGGACACAGGCACGCACACGCGCATACGCCTCACCACGCACACACAGGCGCACACACACACCAAACAGACATACACACACATACGCACACACACGCACACACAGACGCACACGCACGCACTCACGCTCACACGCACATTCACACACACAAACACACACAGGCACACACACGCTTGCACGCACACACGCACACATAAGGCACACACAGACACGCACACTCACACACACACAAGCACGCACAGGCGCACAGGCGCACACTGGCGCACGCGCACACAAGCACGCATACACACGCACGCACATGCGCAGATAGGCGCACACGCACGCACACACACAAACACACACGCGCGCACACACACACACACACACACGCGTGCACACAGGCACACACACGCACACACACACACGCACACACACACATACACACACACATACTCACACACAAACGCATGCAAGCACACACACACACACGCACGCACGCACGCACACACACGCACGCACGGTGCACACACAGACACGTACACACGCACACACAACGTACATACACACACACACACACACACACACACGTACGCACACGCACGCACAGCGTACCCACACACACGATGCACACACACACACACGCGCACACACACACACACACACATATGCACACACGGCGCACTCACAGGTACAGGCACACGCACGGACACACACACACACACGCGCACAAGCGCAGACACGCACACACGCACGCAGATGCAAGCCCACGTGCATAAAGGCGCACACGCACACACACACACACACACAATGGCACATACACACGTCCACGCACATACACACACACACACACACACACACGCATACACGCATACACATACGCACACACGCACACACACACAGACATAAACGCGCGTGCACACACACGCACACACACACACATGGACACCCACACACCCACACATAGATATAAACACGCGCCCGCACACACGCACACACGCACACATGGACACCCGCACAACACACACACGCATGCACGCAAGCACACACACACACACACACACGCATGCACGATGCACACGCAGACACGTACACACGCACACGCAGACACAGGCACACACACACACAGGCGCACACGCACACACACACACGCACGCACATCGCACACACACAAACATAGATGGACACACACACACAGACATGCACACGCATACACAGCGCACACACAGGCACACGCACCTGCATGCACATCGCAAGCACAGACACACACGTGCACACGCAAGCACGACACACACATAAACACACACGCGCGTACACGCACACGTCGCACACACAGGCACGCACACACACACACACACATAGGCACACACACACACATGCACACGCTTACACATACACACAGGCACACGCACACGCATGCACTTCGCACACACAGGCACACACACGCGCACACACATCGTACGCACATGCACACACACGCACAAACGCTCGCGCGCACACACGCGCAAACGCACGCATAATGCGCACACAGGCGCACATATGCCTGAAAACGCACACACAGGCACACACACGAGCATACACACATACACACACACACACACACCAAAAACACATACACACACACAGGCACACACACGCGCACGCACACGCATGCACGCAAGCACACACACACGCACGCACGCACACACACGCATGCACGATGCACACACAGACACGTACACACACACACACACACAGGCACAAACACACAGGAGCATACACACACACACACATGCACACGCACACGCACACACACACATCGCACACACACAAACACACATAGACACACACACACACATGCACACGCTTACACGCACACACAGCGCACACACAGGCACACGCACCTGCATGCACATCGCAAGTACAGGAACACACACGCGCACACGCACACGTCGCACACACAGGCACGCACACACACACATAGGCACACACACACGTACACATGCACACGCTTACACACACACACACAGGCACACGCACACACACACGCACGCACTTCGCACACACAGGCACACACACGCACACGCACATCGTACGCACACGCGCACACACGCTCACACGCACACATGTGCAAACGCACGCACAATGCGCACACAGACGCGCATATGCCTCAAAACGCACACACAGGCACACACACGAGCATACACACACACACACCAAACACACATACACACACACACACACAGACACACACACACAGACACACACACACACACGCACAGGCGCACACACACACACGCACACACACACACACACACACACACACACACAGGCACATACACACACACACAGGTGCACACACACACGCACACGCACACGCACACACACATGCACATACACATGCACATACACGCACACAAGTACACACAGGCACACACACACACACACTCGCACACACACACACACACTCACACATAGTTACGCGCAGTGCACACACAGGCACACACACGCGCACACGCACGCACGCACACACGCTCGCATAATGCACACACAGGCATACACAGGCACACACACAGGCACACACAGGCACACACACAAGCGCGCGCTCACACAAACACGCGCATACACACGCATAGGCGCACGCGCCCACACGCACGCACACACATGCACAGGCGCACACGCAGGCACGCACGCACAGGCGCACACGCATAGGCGCACACGCAGGCACGCACGCACAGGCACATGCACAGGCGCACGCACAGGCACACGCACGCGCAGACGCACACACCCGCGTGCAGACACACACACACGAACAAACACGCACAGATACGCAGGCACACACACACACACGCACACACCCGCGCTCACACACACACACACACAGACACACACACGCCCACGCACGCACGTACACACACGAACACACACACACATGCACACACACGCACACACGCACATACATGCTCTCACATGCACACACACGCGCACACACACACACACACGCGTGCACACAGGAAGACACAAGCACACGCACACGCACACACGCATACACACACACACAAACGCGCACACACACACAAGAGCACACACACACATACACACACACACACATGCACACGCACACGCACGCACACACATCGCACACACACAAACACACATAGACACACACACACACATGCACACGCTTTCATGCACACACAGCGCACACACATGCACACGCACCCGCATGCACATCGCAAGTACAGGCACACACGCGCACACGCAAGCACGACACACGCATAGGCACACACACGCGCACACGCACACGTTGCACACACAGGCACGCACACACACACACACATAGGCACACACACACGCACACATGCACACGCTTACACACACACACATAGGCACACGCACACGCACACGCACGCACTTCGCACACATAGGCACACACACACGCACACACAACCACACGCACTTCGCACACACAGGCACACACAGGCACACACACGCGCACACACGCTCACACGCACACACGCGCAAACGCACGCACAATGCGCACACAGACGCGCATATACCTCAAAACGCACACACAGGAACACACACGAGCATACACACACACACACACCAAACACACATACACACACACACACGCACACACAGGAACACACACGCGCACACACACGCTTGCACACACACACACACACAGGCACACACACAGGCACACACACGCGTGCGCGCATACACATATACACGCACACGAACGCAGACGCGCACATGCACACTCACGCCCACACACGCACGCACGCACTCACACACACACGCACACGCACGCACGTACACACACACGCACACAGGCGCACACGCACGCACGCACGCACACACAGGCACACACGCGTGCACACGCTTGCTCGCACACACGCACGCATAAGGCACACACACACACACAGACACACACACACACACACACACACACACGCACACACACATGCACATACACGCACACAAGCACATGCAGGCACACACACACACACTCGCACACACACACACATACACGCGCACACAGGCACACACACGCACACACGCACACACCCATGCATGCTCGCACGCTTGCACACACATATACACAAACTCACACACTCACACACGCACACACACACACACGCAAGCACACACACACACGCACGCACGCACAAACACGCAAGCACGGTGCACACACAGACACGTACACACGCACGCACAATGCACACACACACACAGGCATACACACACACACACACATATTGTATGCACAGGAACACACGCGCACACGCATGCACGATGCACACGTAGGCACCCACATGCGCACACGCACACACGTGCAAATGCACGCACAACGCACACACAGGCACGCACACACACAGACACACGCACATGTTTACATGCACGCACAACGCACACACAGGCACATGCACACGCACACACATTGCACACACACGCACATCATACACACAGGCACACACACGCTCACACGCACGCACAGGATGCACACAGGCACGCACACGCGCATACGCATCACAACGCACACACAGGCACACACACGCGCACACGCACATCGTACACACAGGCACACACACGCTCACACGCACGCACAGGATGCACACAGGCACGCACACGCGCATACGCATCACAACGCACACACAGGCACACACACGCGCACACACACACACACCAAACACACACACACACACACGCGCGCGCGCGCGCACAGACACACACACGCGCACACGCACGCACGCGCACACGCACACACACAGGAACATACAAACACACACAAGCACACACAAACACACACGCGCGCACACACACACTCACACGCACACGCACCCACAGGCGCTCACACGCGCACGCACAGAAACACACGCATAGGCGCACACGCACACACGCACACACGCTCGCATAATGCACACACAGGCATACACAGGCACACACACATACACACACAGGCACACACACAAGCGCGCGCGCTCACACAAACACGCGCATACGCACGCACAGACGCACACAGGTGCACGCGCCCACATGCACAGGCGCACACGCAGGCACACACGCACAGGCACACACACACGCACATACAGGAACAACCACAGGAACACACACATACACGCGCGCGCCCACACGCACGCGCAGGCGCGCACACCCGCGTGCAGACACACACACACGTATAAACACGCACAGATACGCAGGCACACACACACACACGCACACGCCCGCGCTCTCACACACACACAAACACACACACGCATACGCACGCACGTACACACACACACACAGACATGCAAACACACGCACACACGCACACACATGCTCACACATGCACACACATGCGTGCACACAGAAACACACACGCACACGTACACACGCATACACAAACACACAAACGCGCACACACGTACGCATGCAAGCACACACGCACACATGCACGCACACACGCACACGCACACACACGCACGATGCACACACAGACACGTACACACGCACGCACAACGCGATACGCACACACGTACACACACGCACGCACAGCATACACACACACATAGCGTACACACACACACATACACACGCACACACACATGCACACACGGCGCACACACATAGGTACAAGCACACACACACACACGCACACAAACACACACACACAGGCGCAGACACCCGCACACGCACGCAAATGCATGCACACGTGCACAAAGGCGCACACACACACACACATGCGCACACTCACACACAATGGAACATATATACGTGCACGCACATACACACACACACACACACATACACACATACACGCATACACACACGCACACACACACGCACACACCGACACAAACGCGCGTGCACACATGGACACACACACACGCGCGCACACACGCACGCACGCAAGCACACACACACAAGCATACACACGCACACACGCACACACGCACGGCGCACGGCGCACACGCACACACCTACACACGCGCACACACAAACACACACAGGCGCACACACACACAGGCGCACATGCGCGCACACACACACACAAACACATGCACATACACGAACACAAACACACACACACTTGCACACACACACGCGCGCGCACAGGCACTCCCACGCACACACGCGCACATCCACGCACGCTTCCACGCACATATACACAAACTCACACAGTCACACACGCACGCACGCACACATGGACACACACACACACGCACGCAAGCACGACGCACATACAAACACGTACACACGCATGCACATCGCACACACACACACACAGCGCATGCACAGACACACACGCGCACACACACGTACGGCACACACATAGGCACACACACGCGCACACGCACACACGTGCAAACGCACGCACAATGCACACACAAGCACGCACATACACAGACACATGCACACGCTTACACGCACGCACAACGCACACACAGGCACACACACACGCACACACATCACACACACAGACACACACACACACGCACATCGTTCTCACAGGCACACACACGCGCACACGCACGCACAGCGTGCGCACAGGCACGCACACGCGCATACGCATCACAACGCACACACACGCGCACACATACTCACACACCAAACACACACATACCCGCACGCACGCACGCACAGGCACCCACGCGCACACGCCCACACGCACACCCACACGCACACGCACACGCACGCACAGGCATGCACAGGCACGCCCAGGCACGCCCAGGCACACACACACGCACACACATGCACAGACACACGTACGCACGCACGCACACACGCACACACACACATGCACACGCATGCACAGGCGCACACACGCGCACGCCCGCACGAAAACGCCTGCACGCACGCGCACACGCACACACACACACACAAAGTTACGCGCAGCGCACACACAGGCACACACATGCGCACACACACGCATGCTCACGCGCACACACAACGCATACACAGGCACACACACATACACACACAGGCACACACAAACACGCGCGCGTGCACAAGCACACACCCACACGCTTACGCGCACACAGGCACACGCGCATACACCCATGCACACGCGCACACAGGCGCACACACACACACACACGCACAGGCACATACACGCGCACACACACACAGGAACACACACACATGCGCATACACACCCACACAGGAACACACACGCGCGTGCATGCTCAAGCACGCACAGGCGCACACACCCGCGCATGCACACATACACACATACGCACAGGCAGGCGCACGCGCACTTGCCCGCACGCACGCGCGCTCGCTGACACGTACACACGCAAGCATGCACGCACGCGCGCACACACTCTCTCGCACGCACGCATGCCCACACATACAAACAAACACACGCACACATGACCCACGCACATGCACACGCACGCGCACAGGCATACACGCACACACGTATGCACAACGCACACAGGCACACAGGAACACAGGCACACAGACAGGCGCACACACATACGCACATACGCACGCACATACACACACACATGTACGCACGCACAGCGTGCACACACGCACACACACACGCACGTGCACGTGCAACGCGCACACACAGCGCACAAACACACACGCGCGCGCGCACACATGCACACGCACACACAACGCACACACAGGAACACACACACGTGCACACACACACAGGCACACACACATGCGCACACGCACACATACACAGGCACACACACACACACACAGATGCATGCACACGCGCACAAAGGCTCACACGCGCACACAGGCGCACACGCACACCCACAAACACACACACACGCACGTACAGGCGCACACAGGCGGCCACGCACGCTCACATGCACACACTCACAAACACACACACGCACGCACAGTCACACACATGCGCTCACACACACACACACAGGAACAAACACACACACGCACCCACGATGCACACACAGGCACGCACATCGCACACACAGGCCCACACACGCGCACACACACACACGCAAGCACACACACACACACACACGCACGCGCGCGCACACACACACACATACACACGCACAGGCACACTTGCGCACACGCACGCACATCGCGCATATAGGCACACACACGTGCACATGCAAGCACGCACAACGCACACACAGAGACACACACGCGCACACACACACACACAAACGCACGCACAACCCACACACAGCGCCCACACACGCAAGTCGCACACACAGGCGCACACACGCGCATACGCCCGCACACGCAAGCGCATGCATAGCGCACACACGGGAACGTACATGCGCATACGCACGCACAGCGCACACATAGGCACACGCACGCGCGCAAGCCCACCAAACACACACACACAGGCACATACACGCACACACACGTGCGCACACACAAAAATGCACGCGCACACACACACACACGCGTGCACACACACGCACACGCAAGCACAGGCGCCCACAGACACACGCGCACGCCCGCATGCACACGCACGCACAGGCGCACACAGGCGTTCACGCGCACACACACACACACACATGCACACACACACACACACACACACACACACAAACACACACACACACACACAGGAACACACACACACACACACACACGCATGCACACACACATACAAGCACACACACACACCCACACACACACTCACAGGTGCACACACGCGTCCACGCACGCACACACACACACACACACACACGCACGCACGCGAGCACGCACACGCACGCACGCACGCGCTCACGCAAATACACACACACACACGCACGCACGCACACACGATGCATTCACAGGCACATACACGCGCACACGCACAGTCACATGCTCATACACACACACACGCACACACGCACAACGCACCTACAGGCACACACATACACACGCAAGCATAATGCACACATAGGCACATACACGCGCACACACAAGCACGCACATCACACACACAGGCTCACACACGCGCACACGCAATCACGCACAATGCACACACAGGCATACACACGCGTACACATACACACACACAGACATACACACGCGCGCACATACGCACACATACACAAGCACGCACAGCTCACAAACAGGCACACAACACGGACACGTACACACGCGCAAATGCATGCACAGCGCACACACATGCACGCGCACGTGCACACGCACGCATATCGCACACGCAGGCACACACACACACGCTCACGCGCATACACACACACACAAACACACACACACGCAAAGGCGCACACACGCGCACACGCTCACACGCACGCACACGCACAAGGCCGCACGCACGCTCGCATGAAAATGAAGGTGGATTCTCATCCAAGTTGGATTCTTCGACTCGGATGTTCATCAACCTTCTCCCGATACTTCTACCGCAAGCTACCATGAAAATGAGTAGATAAATACTTCCTTTTGTCAAGGTTAGATGTAGGTGATCATCAAGCTTTTTATGTAAATGTATTGATCTTCATTTGTAAACTCTTTAATGATGAATGTATGGTGAAAACTTTGCTTTATCGATAACTATTTGTGTCGGTTTATGATCGAGAGATAATTTCCAACTCTTAACCTAGGTTTTCATCCATCTTTGTTTGTAAGCTAGAGATAGTTATGAATGAAGTTGTTCGCATAAATGTTGAACTTTAATATTGTCATTTTGATAGATTGTGTGAGAGATCAACAATGGATCAAAATGACAGACCCCACAATGTAAGTTAGAGATAATCACATTGAGAGGATGTTGTGAATGTATTTATCATCTAATGGAGTTTATGAATCCTATTGATCGAACATATGCATGAAAAGCGATCACCGAACCCTAACTTTGGCAATATTTCTTTAAACCGCAAAACCCTAACTTTTACCGCGAAACGTTACTTTTTTATGCAAGATACCGTTACTAAAACCAAAACCCCCTTTGTTACTAATAGCTAAGAATTTTACAACTGTCGAATGGCAGCAATATCTTATATTCCCTGTGGAGACGATAACAAAAACCCGACACTTTACCACTGTCCTAACACGCGCGCGCGCACACACACACACATGCACACACACACGCACGCACGCACGTACAGCGTACAAAAAGGCACACACACGCACACACGCACAATGCATACACAGGCACGCATACGCACACACGCACATAGGCACACAGGCACACAAAAACACATACGCGCGCGGGCATACGCACACGCACGCACACGCACGCAAAGGCGCCCACACGCGCACACGCACAGACGCACACACTCACACGTACAGGCGCACACAGACGCTCGCACACACACACATGCACACACACACACACACACACGCACAGGCACACGCACGCGCACATACACGCCCAGGAACACACACATACACACGCGCACACACACGCCCAGGAACACACACATAACCACGCGCGCGCACACGCACACACACACATAGGCACAGACACACACATACGCACACACACACCCACGCGCATAAGCAAGCAAGCACACACACACACGCACGCAAGCGCATACGCACACACACACACACACATACACACACACACACACACGTACGGTGGACACACAGGCACACACACGCACACACACATGCATACACGCACACGCGCACAAAGGCGCCCACGCACGCACACACGCACACAGGCGCACACGCACACACGCACACCCACACACACACACACTCACATGCACGCACAAGCGCACACAGGCGCACACGCACGCTCGCACGCACACACACACACAAACAAACACACGCACGCACAAGCACATACACACACGCATACACATGCACACACACATAGGCACACACGCACGCACACACGCACATACACGCACGCACGGCGCGTGCACAGGCACACACATGCGCACACGTATACACACAAATACACACGCACAGCGTACACACAGGACATCACACGCGCACACACACACACACACACAGGCGCACACACACACACGCACACACACACACACACACACAGACACATGCACAGGCGCACACACGCACACGCACACACACACACCATACACACGTAGGAACACACACACGCGCACACGCAAGCACACACATCGCACACACAGGCACGCACGCACACACACACACACATACATACACACGCACGCACAAAGGCGCACACGCACACGTACACACACATACACGGGCGCACGCACGCGCACACTCGCACACATGCATAGGCACACACACGCGCACACACGCACACCCATAGGCACACACACACACACACACACTCACACACACACACACACACACATAACACACGCACACACATGCACACCACACACACACACACATAACACACGCACACACACACATACGCACGCACATCGCACACACTGTCACACACACACGCACAAACACACGCACAACGCACACACACACAAACACACACAGGCACACACACACAAACACACGGACAGAGCACACACACAACACACACACACACACGGATATAGCACACACACACATACACACACACACACACACACACACAAGAACGCACACACGTACACACACATACACGCACACACATATACACGCGTGCACGCAGGCACACACATGCACAGGAGAATACAGGCGCACACGCATGCATGCGCGCACACACACACAGGCATACACACGCGCGTACACACACACAGGCACACACACACACGTGCACACACACACGCTCACAATATTATTTTCGAAAGAATTTCCTCCGGGATTTATCGTCTCCACAGGGATCAGTGTGAGTGAAAGAATGCCGTTCGAAAATCTCTACGTCTCTAAGCTTGGGTTTGAATGGTTTGGGATAAAAATTCAAAAGGAAAAACATAAAACAAGAAAATAAGTACATTCTTAAGAAATGAGAAAACTCGTCAGGAGTTGTATTTCGTTCTACCCATCATGTACTAAAAAATATATGGATCAAATGCACGCAACCTAATTTGCTCGTCAATATCATCACGTATCGCTCACAACAGAGCTTATCTCTAACGCAAAGTCGAGAGATCAACCATACCATCTCATTGTTGATCTCTCACACAACTCGACAACACGGAGCATTAAGAATCGATACCCACGTGAATATTAGTCCTAAATCCATCTCTAGCATTTAGAATCTAATAGATGTTCATCTTAGATCGAGTTTGAATTGTATATGTCTATAGCAATCGAAATCCATTAAGTAAAAAATCAAGATAAGCATCGATAAAGAGTTGTAAAAGAGATTTTATACAAAGATCCATAAATATACATACAATCAAGATAAACTTACATACAAAACCCCAACAAATGAAAAATACATAGAGAGGAAGGAAGAAGAACACAAATCTCATGGTCTGTCAACTCCGATTGAAGTGGATTCGACTTCGGATCGTCAAGATGCACCATCCAATGTTGTTTCTAAGCTAAATCTACTCAAGAATGTGTTTGATGAAGTTGGGGTAAAAAGTTACCAAACAACATACCCTAAAAAATGTTGAAAAATCACTTAAATAGACAAAAATGGGTCCCAGTACTCGCTTAGCGAGTGACCTAGCGAACTGCTGTTCGCTTAGCGAACATCCTAGCGAACATGACAGCAAACCATTTTTTGTTTCGACCATAACTCTTGAACTGTAACTTCGTTTTACGCGCGGTCGGAAGCGTTGGAAAGCTTATTCAATGCTCTATAAGATAATGACAAAATATCATTGCTCATTCACCTAAAAAAATGAGAAAAAATCAATTAAACTCAATGAAATTTACGCGACACACAATATATACACTATAATTTAAACTATACAACATATGCACAAAAGTTGAGGTTTATTGGTTGAATCAAGCCAATAAGTGCCAATTATTTACACTCAAAATCAGTATATTTTAGCACTTATCAACTCTCCCCAACTTAAACTTGTTTGTCCTCAAACAAGAATTGACCAACTCAAGGAAACAAAAGTAATAAGCAAGCAATCACGATTCAACAAGTTTTGAAAAACAAAAACAAATGTATGGTTCAACACAAAAACGTACATGCAAAGCGAAACATACCACTAAACTATAACGATAACATGAAAACGAAACAACTTCTAAATACAAAACACATGTCAAAAATTCTAAGACAATACAAAGTTCAAAAATGAATCACACCTAGCACACACTTCATCGGTAGATGAATAAAAAAAATACGAGGGACTTAACTCTCACCCAACAATCAAGTCAACAACAAGTTAAATTATGCATTCATCAAGAAAAAACTCATATTGAACAGTATAAAAGCAAAAATCACAAGGGCTTTATGGGTTGTAATGTGGCTTGGGTAACAAAAAAATTGTTTTTCTCAAGGTAAAAGAACAAAAACTTGCCTAATCAAATGAGAGTGATCATTTCTCACAATCTCAAGCACTCACAAATTCCAATCACCTTTTCTCTTTTCCAAATTGTTACACCATTCCACGCAACTTATTCGCATAACATTATTCTTTTTTTTTTCTTTTTTTTCCTTGTTTTTTTTTCTTTTTTATTTTTTCTTTTCTTTCTTTTTCAAACTTTTTATTTTTCTCAACCTCTTAGCAACCAACTTCTTCTCCCCAACTTGAATACAACCACACATAGTGACATGAATGCTCCCAAACTTATTAGGCAAGGGTAAAAATTCAAATAACAAGTCATGGTTATAGTTCAAGAAAAAGTATTAGAATCCATACAAAAAAGAACTTAACACCAATATGGATTCTAACAAAGGCTCAAAGGGGTAAGCAAATTCTCACTCACTCACAAGGTAGATTGACTATTTGGTCAAGTGGTTATGCTCAAAATCAAACAAAATGCCTTGATCATTTTAGTGTTATCATACAAATCAACACAAATACAAGATTAAACATAATAAAACCGAGTTAAACAAGAGTGTTGGTCTCCTGCATATAGTAAACAATGGAAAGCTCCTCACAAAAAGGTTTAGTTCTAAAGTGATTCAAAACTGAACAAGTATGGCAAAAGAATGAATGACATAAAAATTGTACAAATGAAAAGTCTCATAATCATGCTATGTTCTAGAAAGCGATAAACGAGTACCTTGTAAAGTACCAACTTCAAACAATATCAAAACCATACATTCGCAAGTTGAAATGATCAAACTTGGAAAATCACAAAATGCATCCTCAAGCTAATCAAAAATAAACTTGAGAGCAAACACAAACATTATTCTAACAACCTAACAAAATTGAATTAAACTAAATAAACATAAAGCTATACAAACTCAAAAACCGTTGGGTTGCCTCCCAACAAGCGCTTGTTTCATGTCGTTAGCTTGACACCTTTAGTGTTCTTTGCTAGTAACTTTCTCACATATACGTCGATGCTTTGTCAAAGCGTCAACCTAAAGAAAGTGTCCTAACCAAACACTTGAACAAACATTACGAGAACAAAATATATACAACACTAAAACAAACATAATGGAAGACAAAAGCAAAACAAGTATCTATACAAACATATATATACAATTATGTGCAAAGCTTAGAAATATAAAAACTATCGTAATCCGACTCAATATCAAAACCAATCCCCGGCAACGGCGCCATTTTGTTGAAGCTGTAAAGCAGCAAGCAAAAATATTATTTTCGGAAGAATTTTCTCCGGGATTTATCGTCTCCACAGGGATCAGTATGAGGGAAAGAATGACGTTCGACAATCTCTACGTCTCTAAGCTTGGGTTTGAATGGTTTGGGATAAAAATTCAAAAGGAAAAACATAAAACAAGAAAATAAGTACATTCTTAAGAAATGAGAAAACTCGTCAGGAGTTGTATTTTGTTCTACCCACACTACGACAAAAATCACTTTTAGCAGCGCTTAGAAAGACAGCGCTTTTTACAAAAGCGCTGCTAAAGGGCCATAAAAAAAAAGAAAAAAAGCGCCTACCTAAGACATCGCTTTTAAAAAAGCGCTGCTAAATGGTGGGTCTAAGAAAGCGCTTTTAAAAAGCGCTGCTAAAGGGGAGCCCTAAGAAAGCGCTTTTTAAAAGCGCTGCTAAAGGGGGACCCTTAGAAAGCGCTTTTTATATAAAGCGCTGCTATATGGAATTGATAAGGCACCCTATGAAAGCGCTTTTAAAAGCGCTGCTAAAGTCCTTTAAAAGCACTGCTAAAGGTATTCATATTATAATTTTAAAATACCCTCCAGAATTTTAATAGAATCAGAACAGTCACGCTAACTATTTCTTCTTTCTCTGGCGAACGAAAACACGAATCAACCAGCCACTGTTCATCGTCCGACCATCGCCTTCTTCCGTCCGATCATCCTTCCGACCATCACCGACCGTTCACCGTCTGTTTTTGAGTTCATCCATCCGTCTGCATTGCCAGTCCACCATTGTTACGGTACGTGAAGCTTGCTCTGCTTTTTTTTTTTTTTTTTTTATCTTTTCACCATTGTTGTTCTGATGATATAGATGGTTTTATATAGATGGTATTTGAACATAATAGATGGTTTTATATTGTTGTTGTTGTTGTTGTTTTTATTGAAGGTTTTGTGTTATCTGAGTTATTGAAGGTTTAGTGTAAAATATGATATTGAAGGTTTTGTGTTATTTGTTGTTGCTGTTGTTGTTCTGATGGTTTTTGTTGTTGGTTTATGTAAAATATGATATTGAAGGTTTATGTAAAATATGATATTGAAGGTTTAATATGATATATGAGATATATATGATATTGTTGTTGTTGTTGATGTAAAATATGAGATATTTGAGTTTTTTTTTTGTTGTTGTTGTGTTATTTGTTGTTGTTGTTGTTGTTCTGATTGTTTTTGTTGTTGTTGTTGATATATATATATATATATATATATATATATATATATATATATATATATATATATATATATATATATATATATATATATATATATATATATATATATATATATATATATATATATATATATATATATATATATATATATATATATATATATATATATATATATATATATATATATATATATATATATATATATATATATATATATATATATATATATATATATATATATATATATATATATATATATATATATATATATATATATATATATATATATATATATATATATATATATATATATATAGTTTAATATATGATATTTGATATATGATATTTGATGTTTTTAGTGTTATTGAGATATATTTGATATTTGATATTTGATATAGTTTAATATTTGATATATGATATTTGTTGTTTGTTGTTGTTGTAAAATATGATATTTGTTGTTTGTTGTTGTTGTAAAATATGAGATATAGTTTATATTTGATATAGATTGTGGTTGTTGTTGTTTAATATGATATTTGTTGTTGTTGTTGATGTAAAATATGAGATATATATATTTGATATATATTGTTGTTGTTGTTGTTTAATATAATATTTGTTGTTGTTGTTGATGTAAAATATGAGATATATATATTTGATATATATTGTTGTTGTTGTTGTTGTTTAATATGATATTTGTTGTTGTTGTTAATGTAAAATATGAGATATATATATTTGATATATATTGTTGTTGTTGTTGTTTAATATGATATTTGTTGTTGTTGTTGATATGAAATATGAGATATAGTGTATATTTGATATAGATTGTTGTTGTTGTTGTTTAATATGATATTTGTTGTTGTTGTTGATTATAAATATGAGATATAGTTTATATTTGATATAGATGGTTTGTTGTTGTTGTTTAATATGACATTTGTTGTTATTGTTGTTGATATTTGTTGTTGTTGTTGTTGTTGTTATTCTGAATTACAGGTATATTATGGCCAGCAACGAGGAAACATCACATGATGGAAAAGAAACACCCAAAGACGTTGAAGGCGAAATTAAAAGAGGCATAACGATAATGAAAAGAATCATCCGTGCGAGAGATAAAGGTGTAAAGTACGATGTCCATTGGAATGAAAGAGATCAGTTGGTTTAGCCTAATGGTGCGCTGCTGACAAGTTATATTGGAGCAGTTGTACGTTCGCAAGTTCCGATTACTTGCGATAACTGGAGAATTCCTGCATTAGAAGCGGCTAAGGATAAAATTTGGACCGAGATTCAAGTATGAGATTTGATCATTTTTAATTATGTTGACAGTTACATCTTTAAATTAATTATACTAACATGTTATATGTATGTGTATTTATTTGCAGAGATCTTTTAATATTGAGGATTCTAGGAGAAAATATTGTATTCAGTTGGCCGGAAAACGCTTGAGGGGTTTTAGAGCGTTTTTAACCAACAAATTTCTTAAAGATTCTGATGGCAACTTTGTAGACTCGGAGCGTCCAGCGAAGTACGCTGATTTGATTTCGGATGCAGAATGGGAGACATTTGTTGCGAAGTGAAGAACCAAAGAATTTGAAGTAAGTACAACTTATCATGAACAATGTATAGTATATATACCTATTCCACAAACAAACTGATATGACTTAAACTTGTTTTTTCAGGTCAAGAGTGGCGTAAATCGGGAACGGGCATCAAACCCTGCGTATCCATATAGAAAGGGGCGTTTGGGATATGCACGCTTAGAACAAAAATTAGTAAGTGCATATATATGCTTTAATATGATCTATTTACAAAAAATAGTAAGTATACATAATAGGATATAATGCTTTATTGTTCGTCTTAATGCGTAGTTGGAAGAGGAGAAAAGTGATGCGACATCTCTTCCGGACCATGTCGTATGGAAGGCTGCCCGGGTGGGAAGAGATGGAGTCGTCCAAGAAGAAGTTCAACAAGTGTTTGAACAATGTGTAAGTACAACATTAGTTTTTGAACAAAGTGTTTGAACAAAGTGTATAAAATATTTAAATATGCTTTTATCTATATTTCAGAAGTCCCTATCCCAGACTATAACTCCTGCTGAAGACGATGATTGCAGAAGTTTATTGAGTCGGGTGTTGAATATTCCTGAGTACTCTGGGCGTGTGAGGGGCAAGGGATTTGGTGTCACTCCATCCAAACTGTTTAAGCAGCCAAGGAAAAAAAATCCAACCAATAAAGAAGTGATGGCTACTTTGGAGGAAATGAAAGCTCAAATTCGTGAATTACAGAAGGATAAAGAGAGATACATGTCCGAAAGGCGCGCTCCAGAGGCCGGTAAAGCTACTAGTGACAAAGATAGTATCGGTTGTCCACAGAAGCTTCCAGAGGTAATTGTATATATTACATTGAAATTAATTTAGCACATTTTTCTTAATTGACACATTAACTGATCATTATTTGTTTTGGGCATTTCACCTTGTCGACTATATTTATCGTCGCCGACTTATCGCATGGTTGGCAAGGGAAAGGTGCATAACACCCTGGGAGACTTACTTCACCATAAACCCCTCCCTGTTGGATTTTTGAAAGTATCTGTTGATATTGCATTAGAGGGGGGGCGCGTTGTTGCCTATACCAGACGATGTATCAGACGCAACAGTGGTGGGAGACGCGATAGGAGCTTATGTAGCATGGTCGGCGAATCTCATTTTCATAGATGATGAGGTAGGTTGAACCTTGTAATATTCCAATGTTTTATTACCCATACATGAAAGTTATTCTGACATTTACACTTTCTTATTGACATGATGATCTTAGACTCCCACAAAATCCAAAACAAAAGATGATAAAATTATTGTGCGGGATACCGATTCAGCTGCATCAAAGTTACAGATACTAGTACTGCAGTTTAAGTGATTATTTTATTATAAATTATTTACTGAACTTATATATGACTTTTAGGTTCTTGATCAGCAGTCGCAACAAGTCAGCAAGGGAAACATGCCTGAAACTTCCAAGGTGCCCAAAAAAAAGGTCGAGACAAAAAGAGCATTTGTTCCTCAATTTAGGATGTGCCTTCAAACATATGTAGGGACAACAGACGTGCCTGAGGGCGGCATCCGTCTAATACATATGGATCAAGGTATTTTCGGTTTTGAATATTCCGAAACACTTGCTAAGGAGGATTTTGACCAGGTTTTCAAACATTTAGAATTGGGCGTCGGGGTTATGCATTCCTACATCAGGTACTTCGATCCATTTTAATTAGATAATTGAACATTTTAAAATTCGCTCGTTTAACTGAATAATCTAATGTTGATTATATTTTTTTAGGCTCTTGTATGACAAGTTGTTGGTCCCCGCTGATTTGACTTCAGTATTCGCATTCTTATCTGCTAGCAGTGTCAACTCACGGACAATAGACCAGACACCAGAAGCAGTCAAAGAGTACACAGTCCAGAGATTTATGGGTGCGAATACGGAGAAGTTGTTTATGTTGCCATATAATACTGGCCATGGGTTAGTTTTTATTCTAAATTCATTTATTATAATTGTTCGATTTTTGCCATATTATATAACATTTCCGTCTAAACTGTTGTCTTATTTTATAGTGGTCACTGGTTGTTGGTCGCAATTAATCCGATTAAAGAAATAGTGTATTATATAGATTCATTGGATGGTGATACAAACAAATATGAAAATCTGAAGAACATGGTTGATACGTAAGTGATGATATATAGTGTTCTGAATAATTATATATGTTTATTTATTATGTGACATTGTTCTAAATATGTGTTTATATTATGTTAGAGTTATACAAATATACAGAGCACAGAGAGATGCAACAGTGCCAAAAAGCAGGGCTAGCAACATCAACTGGATCAGAGTGGAGGTATATTTTCCCATGTTTGACTGTTATAGTGGTTCTACTTATAAAACTATTTAAACTATATATCCTGATAAATGTTCGTTCGCTTTTTTCCTAATACAGTGTCCTCGTCAGCGTGGTGGGATTGACTGCGGATATTTTGTACTGCGCTTTATGAAGGAAATCATTCTTTCTGGTCAATTAGAGATTCCAATCATGGTATGGATCAATTCATGAGTTATATGATTCATTTTGATAATTAACTAATATTTCATCTGAGAAATTAGTATTAAATCGTGCTTGTTCTGTTATATTATGTAGTATTTTGATGAATTTAAATGCGCTACGTGATGCGTGTTTTTCGCAAGTGTACGAATCACGTCAAAGTAATATAAAAGATTATCGAATCCACAGAGACCAAGTGTCAATCTATCGTACCTGTTGTTATGGTGTTTATCTAAGGCAACTATTTTTAAGGGTTTTAGTAAGGGTGCAATGGTAAATAAAATTATAATTTTAAATAATAAATAAAAGACAGGCTCGAATGTAATTCACGTAATCAATGATAATCCAGTACTTGTTAATGGAACTACTTATGGGCAATGTTTTCTCCTTTGAAAAGAACTAATTTAACAGGAACTGTCGCTTTCGCGTATTCAGAACCGAGTTGTACTCTCTAATCAACCCCTCCTATTGTCACGGATAAAAAGGTGCGTACTGCGTTAGAGTAGTAAACCTATTTTTAAGAAATATAGTTTCTTAACAAAGTTGAAAAGTATTTTAACCTGGACTTCTTAGCAAAAAGAGGTTCTTATGAACCAGACTCTAAATCTCATAACGCGTCCGAAAATCGTTTTAAAATCTCTTTTCTTTTTAATCTAAAAACTCCTAATGAACTATACAAAGCGCTTTTGGCTGTTTTTGAAATAGTTAAAAACAATTACTTGAATTGAAAGATAAAATAGCCCTTAGGTGTTTCCACGAACAATTATACTGATTACTGGTTTAATTACGATCCTTACATTCTAACCTTTATGGGATTAGTTAGACATGATAAAGTAAATATTCTTTTTATAGTTTTTCATATGAGTAATTTAAAGCGAGTGCGGGAAGTAAACAAAGTAAATGTGCGATTGCGGGAAGTAAACAAAGTAAATGTGCGAGTGCGGGAAATAAACAACGTAAATGTGCGAGTGCGGGAAATAAACAACGTAAATGTGCGAGTGCGGGAAATAAACAAAGTAAAGTGCGAGAAAATAAATAAAAGTAAAGCAATGCGGAAAAATAAAATACGAACTGGAATTAAAATGGCGGCAGGATTAACTTCCTCCAGAGTGCTCCAAAACTCGAACCACAGACATATTACAGACTCGATCACTCGATTGCAGAGGCACCCCGATGTGGAATGGCAACTGCTTTATAACTGATATATGCCTAGAGAATTCTAATTCTGGATGAAGAAAAACGAAAATCTAAGGTCCTATTTATAGGAGAAACTGAAAGCGCGAAATGACCGGGACGCCCCTCCACTAAAAAGTGGAGGTTGTGGATTTTTGCCTTGTGGCGCCCGCCACAAGGTCATGACGCCCGCCATGGTCCCTACAGGGGATGATGGAGTGGGGATCGTGGGTCTTGGAGGTTGAGGAGTGGTCTTGAGACGTGGCCACGTCATGGCTAACCCCATGGCGCCCGCCACGGTGGGTGCCGCAAGTGCAAAATGCTGAATTTCTAGGTTTTCGTCCGTTTTCACTCCTTTTTCGCTCCTTTTCCCGATTCAAGCTCCGATTATTATAAAAACCTGAAAACATAAGAAAACAAAGCAATAACAAAGCAAAACAACAATAAAAGCTAAGAATGCATGCGAAATCGGAGTCAGAAATACGGTGAATTTTAGTGTGATTAAATTCTCCCACACTTAAACCTTTGCTTGTCCTCAAGCAAACATTAAAGCTTAAGAAAATATGGTGTCAACACTTGTCTTTGGGCTAAAGGGATTCTAAGTTCAAGTCAGGATGCAGTGACAGATACTAACTAAGTGAACCAAGGGTACCATAGTAACACAAACACAAACTTCAATCCTATATTAACCACTCCATGTCATCCCACGATACCTAGGCCTATCTTCTCATCTTTTGTGTCCTTTTCATTCAGGCGCAATCACATTAAGCCCGTTATCCGTACATGCTTCATAGTAGAGTGACCGGTTAGTGATTTTGATCCATAACATAAGGTTTCTGGCACATAAGCATGTGTAAACCTGTTTTTATTTCGCCTAAATGTAGCTGCGGGGGATCGGATCGTAATCCGCCCTACCAAGTTCAGTGCCAGATACCTCTGAACCAACTAACAATAGGTGACTTGCAATTTTTTTTTCTTTTTGTGGCAAAAAAATTTTTTTCTTCTCTCTTTTCGGTTTAAATGACTTTGTGAGGGTCACCTATACCAGAGTTTGCCTTTTTTCTTTTTTATTAGCACTGGATCATTCACTTATATTCATCGGCCCCCTACGTAGAGTATGCTTAGGCCGGAGCTGACTGCTAAAATAAACTACTTAGGACAATTTTTTGAATGATAGTAAAGGCCATGGTGGTGGGGTTTAGGAGTGATTCCTATATTCAAGAGGTCTATGGTGCTAAAATGGTTCTGATGTTTCAAAAAGTTGACCTAAGTCACCACATCCTAATCTAAACCTGTCTCAAAGCCCAAAAAACATGTGAAACAACATTGTTTTCTTTTTTAAAAATTTTCTGGTAAGGCTAAGGAAATGGGAAAAAATGAAGATGAACTAAAAAGACACTATACTGGTGACTCGTCAGACTCATGCATTATCTAAGAAAAATAAATTACTGAAAAGGGAAATAACTGAAAGGAAATTAACTAAAAAGGGAAATAACGGAAAGCAATAAAATCCCCTCCCACACTTAAATCGAACATTGTCCCCAATGTTTCGAAATAAGATAAGGGGGGTAACCTGGAAAAAGACTACTGAGGAGGGGCACTGGTGCCTTCGCCGTCCTGATGTGATGGTCTGGAACGACGGGATCTACTACGATGCTGGTCCCTCCGGTCGAGTCTTGCTGATAAAGCAGCGTGAGCACTCCGGACCTCTCGAAGGTTACCCAAGATGGAACCCTGAGTAGCCTCTACAAGCTGGTAGTGTCGGCTGTTGAACTCTCTCTGACGGTTCTGCTCTAATGAAATAGCGTTCAAGGTACGGCAAACGTTGCTATAGGAACGATCCGAAACCAATCGCGATTGTTGCATGAAGCTCATATTGTCCGTCAGCTGTTGTGAAATAGTAGAGAGAAGGCCATCACGCCTTTCCTCTCTAGCTGTCATATCACGCCACATCTCCTCGGTGACAAAGAATCCAGGAGCAGTACCTGCAACAGGGTTAGAGGAAGATGGTGCAGTGTGTGACTGTGAAGGACGATGGGGGGACATGTGAGGGATGGGAGACTGCTCTCTCCGATCATACTCATCATCAGTGTCATGTGCCTCCCCATCGGGAATATTAGGAGGAAGTGGACCCAAAACACGTGGAGCATTAAGATCATAGGTCCAGTTCCTTTCATCACGTACATCAGTACGTCTACTGCATGGTAAAGCAACAGATGGGATAGCTACCCCATGAACCATCAACTCATAACCACCTTCTCTCCTTGTTCGGCACAATTTCATGTCTTTCAGAAATTTTAAATTAATTGTGCGAGGAGGTAGTGGTTCAAGTGTAGCTATCTCATCATTCAGGCCAAGAGCCCGAGCAATAGACGTAACAAGCCCTCCAAAAACAATCGGTCCTGTTTTATTAGTAAATAAAGTCATGTGGGCAAGCATAAACGGGACCGGATTGATGTGGGTTCTAGTGAGGCATCCTTGCAAAAATAGGAGTTCACGAGCATTAACCTTGTTTGGACTTTCCCGGCCAAAAATAGTACATGCCAAAAGAAGTCTAAAAACTCTTATGGCCGGGTTGTGAATGGTCGACGCAAGTATCCCTTCAAAAGAATTAATTGAAGTACTTGAAAGCCTTAGCCAGAAGGTAAATACCTCGGCCGACCATTCAGCATCCAAAGGTGCCTCACAAATCGAACCTTCCCTATGAGGGATTCCTAACAAATCTGCTAGCTCATTGGTACTGAATTCATATTCAATTCCAAACAGTCTAAAAATAACAGTACCGACAGTGCTAGCAGTGTTAGGACTGACAGTGTATATCAAAGAACTCAAAAACTCAGTTGTCAGCCTCTCATAGGTAGGTTCCTGATTAATGAAAATATTATGCAAGCCTAGAAATTCTAATAAATTAAAAACACTATGATAAATACCCAAAGCATACAGACAGTTATCGTCGACGTACCTAGTCGAGAGGATTTCTCGACTTTGAAGCCTCTGAATAATTTTCCGTTGCCTGTCGCCCGGTCTTCCATCACGAAGAATAAATCCGTTGAACTCCATTGTTGAAAAGCTCCTTAGGTAGTGAAAATAGTAGAAAAGTGGTTTATGAGGGGAATGATAAAGTTTTGATTTTTTTGGTTTTTGATGGATGAAAATGGAAATGGATGTTGGATATGTTTTATGGATGGAGGGTATTTTGGAAATGGGGGAGCTTTAATGGGGTTCAAGGAGGATTTGGAAGGTTGGAAAAATGGGTTTTTGGTGAAGAAAGGGATGAAAATGGTGGAAATGGGGATTGAATCCCGTATTTGTTGATGGTACGGTGTGGCGCCCGCCACAGGGCCTATGGCGCCCGCCACAAGGCCAATTCCTGGGCCTTGTGGTTTTGGATCCTCCTTTGGGCCTTCCTTGCACCTTTGTCTTCCGGGGGGTCTGAATAGCGTTTTCTTCTTCTTTTCAAGGCATTGGCTTGCATATTTTTGTCTTATATATTTTTTTCTTTGCACGATAAAAATAAAATGATTAAAAATCAAAAAAGAAAAAGAAAAGTAAAAATTAGTGCATAATATGTATATATATAAGGAATTCAAAGTGCATGAAAATATAAAAGCTGCAATAAAGTAAAATATGTCTGGAAATGCGATAAATAAAACGAAGTTAAATACTAGGGTAGTGCTGTCAGGGTGGAATGAGTCATGTGGTAGGTTTCTTATCCTGGCTTGATCCACGAATCTCAGCTATCTCCCTCCGAAGCTCGTCGATCGCCTGATGTAGAGCATCGGTCTCTGAGGCATGAGTGAGATCAGAAACCTGCATCTGTAACTCTAAGTCTGCCACTTCCTGCTTGAGCAGGGCAGTCTCCTTGCGGAGCTCATAAATCTGTGTTTGTAGGTCAGGTGGCTGCAGAGACATATTGTTAGACATAACAGTGATTCGGGGAGTAAGAGGTGTAGGAGTGTACTCAGCGGCGGGAGGCAATTTCGGCTCTTCGACAGTCTCTCCATAACCCTCTAGAGCATAACTCCAATTGGCAGGATCATGGACACTGGTCATCAGCGGATCTGGTAATGTAAAGTAGTGTATCGCTTCACCGTCGATCAGCAATCTAAACATGTTGGGCTCAAAAGAAGCCCTCCTCATCAGTCCTCTATCAAGATAAAAATCAATATCCAGGATGGTGTAGCAGCAGAAGGTCCTGAGGTGCAATAGCTTGCGAGACAAACCCAATGCAGTAGCAATCTGTGTAACAATCTGTAATACCCCAAATTTTACCCTTTCTTTTTTATTTTTATTCTAAATTCTTATTAACTTAATAAATTAACCTTTTTTTTTTAAATCTTATTTTTTTAACTAATAATAATTTAATTAAATTTTTTTTATAACTTTACTAACGTTTTTTATTAACTTTTTTTTTTCTTTTTTCTTTTCTATTTAGTTTATTTATTTAAATCATTTTAAGCTCTTCTTACTAACTTTTAGGATTTAGATTAAAATTTAACTTTTTTTTCTTTTCTTTAAAGAGTAAATTTTTTATAACCTTTTTTAAATTAATTTCTAACACTTTTTTTTTAATCAAATTCTAATACTTTTTTTTAAATAAAAATCTAATACTTTTTTTTAAAATTAAATCTTTTTTTCTAACTTTTTAAAATTAAATCTTTTTTCTAACCTTTTAAAGCTAAATCTTTTTTTCTAACTTTTTTAAAGCTAAATCTTTTTTTTCTAACTTTTTTAAAGTTAAATATTTTTTTCTAACTTTTTTTAAAACTAAATCTTTTTTTTCTAACTTTTTTAAAGTTAAATATTTTTTTCTAACTTTTTTTTAAAACTAAATCTTTTTTTTCTAACTTTTTTAAAGTTAAATATTTTTTTCTAACTTCTTTTTAAAATTAAATCTTTTTTCTAACTTTTATAAAGTTAAATCTTTTTTTCTAACTTTTTTTAAAAAATTAAATCTTTTTTCTAACTTTTATAAAATTAAATCTTTTTTTCTCTAATTTCTTTTTAAAATTAAATCTTTTTTTTCTAACTATTTTAAAAATTAAATCTAACCTTTTTTTTATAAATTAAATCTATCCTTTTTTTTAAAAAATTAAATCTAAATCTTTTTTTGACACCTTTATTTTTCAAATTAAAATTCTAAATTCTTTTTAAAATTAAATTCTAACGCCCTTTTCTTTTTCTTTTTTTTTAAATTTTAAATTCCTTTTAAAATTAAATTCTAACAGTTTTTAAAATAATTCTAACATTTTTTAAAACCAACATTCAAATATTTTTTTTTATTCTAACTCATTTTTTTTTAAAACTCTAATTTTTATTTAACTTGAAACTCTAATCTTCTTTGCTAACTTTTTAAATTTAAATCTCAACACTTTTTTTATCTAATTCAATCTTAATGAATTCCAGATAGAGTTAAATCAAATCAATCAGATCAATCATCATCATAAGAAAATCAGATCTAAATATCAACATCACCATCATTGAATCAAATCTGAAATCATCATAAAAATTCATTCAAATCAAATCAGAGATTGAAAAAGATTGAGATATTCAAATTAAATCTGAGATTAAAAAAAAGATTTAAAAATCAAGTATAAAAGGGACGAAAATCATAACAAGAAGGAGAGAATTTTTTTCGTAAAATCCAAGCAAACTCCGTCAAAAATCCTCTAGCCTCAGGACAAAGCATCATCGGCCATCATCATTCCGTAAGGATCAAAAAATATAATTACAATTTTTGTGTTGCTTTTCATGTTTTTCAGGAAAAAGAGATGAAGAAGACAAATCGGCGGTCATGCAAAAGAAGAAGAAGATAACATCCGTGAGAGGCAAACAAGAAGGAGAGGAACACACGCAAACTCAGAGAGCAGAGAGAAGAAGAGTGATGACCGGCCCAACCCTCTTTTTTATTATTTATTGTTTTTCCATTTGTTATTTTATTTTGTTTATCTTTTTTTTAAAAAAAATCAAGAAGACCCTTTCTTTTTTATAATCAAAAACCTTTTTCAAATTAATTAAAACTCTTTTTAAATAAAATAATCAAATGTTTTTTCAAATAATAAAACTTTTTTATAACTTTAAAGTAAAACGTGTTTTTAACTAACATTAAGATTTTTTTAATTAAACCAATTGTTTTTTTTAATGATTAAATCTTTTTTTCAAAATATTATCACTAAAACTCCTTTTTTAGAATAATTAACCAAACATTCACTTTTTTATTAATAAATTTTTTTAAAACTCAAAACTCTTTTAATTAAAATTAATCTCTCTTTTAAATCCTTGGTTAAAAAGACCATAAAAGTCCTCCAAAATTCATACGGTTTGTTTCTCGTTCAATTTTGATTTCGTTTTCGTCTAACTCCACATACTGACATTTTTGTTTGTTTTGTTTCTTGCAGCTATTATGTTCAATTTGAAACTTATTTTCGGTTTTATATTTAGCTATTATAATTGTAACTGCTTATGGGATGTAATTGTGCGAGACAATTGTCGCATTTATCTTTCCGCACTTTATTTTCTGCCGTTGTATGTATATTCAATTTCATCGCATCTTTATAATTAATTTCACTCCTCCGAAGGAATTAGGTCTAGCCGTTTGACCGCCGTGTCAGTAGTCCTCAACTTCAAACCCTTGCAACCTCACAAACCCTAAATTTTCCCAAATGCCTCGCCGCAGGCAAGATTACAATTTTACCCCTAGCATTAGGTCAAAGAGCCGCCGCGCTCATTTTAGGGTTTCCCGCCGCGGAATCCCTAACCTAACCTAATTTAACCCTAATTACAACTTAACAATTCAACGTAGAGATTTGGAGTTTCTACACTCCACGTAAGCGTGTCCTTAAGATGCGTTTATTCCCCTTGAGACCTTGACCACAGTCAAGAAGTTTCTAACCTCCCTATTGAGGGGAACTACGATTACTCTGATTCCACTCCCGTAAGGATACGTAGGCACAAGATGCGATGTCTTGCCGAGTAAACTTAGAACTAACCCCTTAGGTCTCTTTTCTCACTTTTAATCCTTTGTACATATATCTTAAGCAAATAAATAAAGCAAATAGTAAACATTTGAACAAAAGGTTCCTGTAGAGTACTACAGAAGTTTAGGGTGCTAATACCTTCCCTAAATTTAACCAACCCCCGAACCCTAGATCTTTCCCCGCATTGTGTTTACGATGCAAAAATAGGTTTTCCCTCTTTTGACCTTTTCCTTCGGATAAATCAAAGAGCGGTTGTGAATTGAATTGCGATTCAAACTAATTAATAGTTTGTGATCCTATTTCCACCGCAACAGAAAATGGCGACTTCACTGGGGACTCCTTTAACTTTTGAGGGTTATCCCTAACTTGTTCATATTTATTACTATCTGTGACATTATTCATTTGCATGTATATATTTGTGCTTTGATTGTGGGACTGTTCCTTGTGCTGTGAGATAGGTCCTACACCCGGATCTAGTGTACCTTAGGTAAATGGCAATAGACCAAGCAAACTGTACGACGTATATCGATACGGTTGATCTGGTGGCCATGGTTAGTGCGACTTCTTGGTTGGTGCTTATATTCCTTAAGTCAAGTTGAGGATAATATTGAGGCTGCCATATGTTGTCAACGCACTAACTGACTTTTAGAACCCTAGTTAACTCATCTTGGCCTTTAGAAAGTAGTGAGGTAACCGGCTTTGGTGCAGACTAAAGTTGGTTGACACTCGATACTACGCTCATTGAGATCTTAAACTTGGAGGGTTTTGGTTGGCAAGTAAGTTGCCTTCTGAACAACCACCCTTGTGAAGGATCAATGATATTGAGATCCCTTAGAACCTGGTTACTTTTGTAGGACAGGATGAACCATCTAACTTCAGGGGAGGGTATTTGCCTTTGAACCTCATGCAAGCTTTTAACCTAAGACTTTGTGTGTTTTCATGCATTGCATCCATAAAGCATCTCATTGCATTGTATTTCATGGAGCTCAAACATCATTTATGGATATCGCGGGATACCATAAATAAAAAAAAATAGAATGAAAAAAACAAGAAAAAGATTTCTTTGGTACCCCACGACATTCGTAAATGTTTTGAATTCCATGAAATCTTCATTTACATTCACATTTTAGCGTCATACTCTTGCATTACATGTGTCTCCCGATTTCTCACACTCGGTTCTCTCACCTTCCAGTTTCGTCACCCTGAGTTCTCGGCACCAATACAACACCAGAGCTCAAACTCGGAAAAGAATGGAGGATCAGGCAAAAGAGATTGATCGCCTTAGCAATGAACTCGAAGACCTTCGAGGGGGTATGGGGCGTATGATGGAATTGTTACATGTCATGAATGCTAAGATGGATACCCAGCCCACTGTTGTTTCTGAGATTACCGGCGTTACTGTGGACCCTCCACCAAGTGTGACCGTAGCAAGGGACCCACCTTATGGTCTCGCTCCGGGTTTTGTGCCTCCCCAAGCCACTGTTCCGATTAATCAACCTGTTCAGCAAGCCGTGCCCTTGTTTTCTGAAGTTTCTAAGGGGGCTCCTATCTTTGCACCACCTGTTGTACACACTCGTGCGCAACCGTACTTCAATGAGACAGCTTTTGATAATCTTGATGAGAATGTTGAGGGTTATGAGAAACATGATAAGCTTCGTGAGGAAGTAAACACTATCGTCCAAAGATTGAAAAAGGTAGAGGGTGATCAAATTTTTGGGACCGCTGCAAGGGATGTTTGTTTGGTCTCAGGTTTGGTTATTCCCCCGAAGTTCAAAACTCCGAACTTTGATCGTTATGAAGGTGCCACCTGTCCTAAGAGTCATTTGATCATGTATTATCGCAAAATGGCTGCCCATGTTGAGAATGATAAACTGATGATTCATTGCTTCCAAGACAGTTTGAAGGGTGCTTCTTCCAAGTGGTATTTAACTTTGGACCAATCCCGCGTTAAGAGCTTTCAAGATTTATCTGACGCTTTCATCAAACACTACAAGTACAATATGGATCTGGCTCCTGACAGAAGACAATTGCTGAGTATGTCACAAAAGAATTCTGAGTCATTCAAAGAGTATGCTCAAAGGTGGAGAGAGACTGCTTCGCAGGTAGAACCTCCTTTGACCGAGAAAGAGTTAGCTGATTGGTTTGTCGACACAGTCCGTCCAGAATTTTACGAGAGAATGGTGGGTAGTGTGACTTCAAATTTCTCCGACATCGTTGCTGTGGGTGTCAAGATTGAATTGGGTATGAAGAGTGGTAAAATGACAAATAATCATGGCGCTTCTAAGGATCAGCCGAAGAAACCTCCTTATAGCTCCCAGAAAAAGAAGGAGAGTGAGACTAATGCTATATCCTCTGGTAGACCAAGGGAACGCTTTTATCGACATCCGCAAGGTTATGCTCAACCTCAAGGGTACCCAGTCCAATATGCTCAACAACCCTATGTGGCAGCTATTACACCTTCTTTCAGTCAACAGGTTCCCATGTATCAACCTATGCAACAACCTCCTGTTTATCCGCCTCCTGTCAACTACCTACAGGCACCCAATACTCCTGCTCCTCAACAGCCAAAGAGTCCGGCTCCTCGCCAGAATATGCCGAACAGGAGAACATATAAACCTTGTCCGCCGATTCCAATGACTTTTACCGAGTTGTATCCCTCTTTGGTCAAGCAAGGTCTCATCACTACTCGGGCTTTGGGTCCGCCTCCTAATCCTCTACCCGCCAATTACAACGCCGCTGCTCATTGTTTATTTCATGAGGGTGCGCCTGGCCACGATCTGGAAAATTGTTATGCTCTCAAAAATATTGTCAGGGATTTATTGGAAAAGAAGATTTTGTCATTCGAAGATCCTCAACCAAATGTTAAGAAGAACCCTTTTCCTAACCATGAGAGTGTCAATGCCATTAGTGCTGATTCAGAGGAAGGTTATGCCCTTGACGTTGAATAGATTAAGACTCCTCTCAAGATGTTCCATTCGAAACTGTTTGAAGCTGGTTTAGTAGATACTTCCCACGTTGCATGCGTAAGTTGTGAAGCCAGTACTAAGGGTTGTGTGTTAGTTCAGAATGATGTTCAGAGGCTGATTAATGAGGGTGTTTTACAAGTGACAAGCCAAGCCAAGAAGGATGTAGTCGCTGTGGTTGAGCCTGTCTTCCATCAGCCTGAATCAAAGGGTAAGGTACCAGTGTTTAATTTATCAGGGGCAGGCTCCGCCAACCTCGTGTTCGATATACCGAGGTCGTATATCCCTGAAGTGAATCAGCCTAAGCCTATAGTTATTCGAAAACCAGGTCCGTTTCCTTTCAGTGATCCTAAAGCCGTGCCTTGGAAATACGACGTGACGATGATTGACAAGGAGTCTGGGAAGGTTATTCCAAAGGAAGAGGGTAAGGACACGGTGACCAATATCGCAGAGGTAAGCAGGATGACTCGCAGTGGCCGTGTGTATACTCCCCATTCTAATGAGGTCCCACCTAAGGAAACAGCTAGTATCCCAGTGCCTGCCAAAGACAAAGGTAAGGGAGCCGTTACGAATGATGAAGATGCGGAATTTTTAAGGATCATCAAGAAAAGTGACTATAAAGTTATTGACCAACTTCATCAGACTCCTTCCAAGATTTCGATTTTATCTCTGTTGATGAATTCACCCGCTCATAGGATGGCCTTGCAGAAGGTTTTGACTCAAGCACATGTGGATCAAGATATTAGCACCAGTCGGTTTGATAGTGTGATTGCCAATTTGACCGCTTGTAACACCCTCAGTTTCAGCAATGAAGAGTTACCGAAGGAGGGTCCGAACCATAATCGTGCTTTACATATATCGGTAAAATGTCAAGAGGATAATTTAGCGAGAGTGCTAGTGGACACCGGCTCTTCTCTGAATGTTCTACCCAAGAGGGTTCTTGATAAGTTGGCTTGTAAAGAGACTGTGTTGAAACCTACTCCTTTGGTTGTCAAGGCTTTCGATGGCTCTCGCCGATCGGTAATGGGGGAGGTTGAGCTTCCTATCCTGATTGGTCCGCAAGTTTTTAATATCACGTTTCAAGTCATGGACATTAATCCCAACTACAGTTGTTTACTCGGAAGGCCGTGGATTCATGCCGCTGGGGCAGTGACCTCAACTTTACATCAGAAGATGAAGTTCGTGATCGATGGAAAGTTGGTTATTATACACGGTGAGGAAGATCTGATGGTCAGTAACCTGTCTTCTTTCCGTTACATCGAGGCCGATGAGAATGCTTTAGAAATCTCCTTTCAAGCACTTGAGATCGCCAATGCTGTTCTGCTGGAGGTCGAAGAGACAGTGGGTCAGGGTAATCCATCTTTTGCATCTCTGAAGAGTACCAAAGCAACAATTGACAGGGGCATTCCTGAAGGCTGGGGAGAGGTAATTGATGTCAAGACCAAGACTGATCGCTCTGGGTTGGGTTACAAACCAACTCAGAATGGAGCTGCAACAACTGTCGAAGGGCGTCCGAAGGTTATCCAAGAAGTATTTGTCAGCGGAGGTTTCCAAGTCAATGCCATCAGCGACTGTGAAGAAAATGAAGAGCTGAGCAACCTGGTGTTTAAGGGTGATGCAGTTTTGAACAACTGGGAGGCCGTAGAGATCCCTGTTATTTTTCCCTTGTCAAAGTAATTGTTTTTTAAAGTTTCATTTACATTTTCAAATAAAAATCTGTAGCTCTGCCCAAGGCTATAGGGTCGTTTTGTCGGGCCACCTTTCATTTCTAAAAAGATATTAATAAAAGCAGCTTTGTTCAATTCCACTTTGTTTCATTTGCGTTTTTCATTTTCACTTTTAAAAATGAAATTGGCAACCTTTCTTCCAAAAAATAATAATAAAAAAACAGCATTTCATTCTTACATGTCTTCGAGCATTTTAATTAAGTAAGCCTTCCATCATGCAGAGATATCGTAAACCTTGTTGGATCCAATGACTTTACTGACACTCCTGACTGGGATGCACCCATCAATCAAGCTGAGGACGAGGGTGAAGAAGATTTTGAAGTACCCGCTGAACTAACAAGATTGATTGAGTACGAGTACACAGAGCTTCAACCGCATAAAGAGCAGGTGGACCTAATTAATCTCGGTACAGATGAGAACAAGAAAGAGGTCAAGATTGGTGCAATGCTTGGGACGGAGATTAGGCCGAGGTTGATTAAGTTGTTAAAAGAGTATATTGATGTGTTTGCGTGGTCGTATCAAGATATGCCGGGCCTAGACACGGATATTGTTGTTCACAAGTTGCCGCTTAGGCCAGATTGTCCGCCTATCAAACAAAAGCTTCGAAGAACGAGACCCGACATGGCTTTGAAGATTCGAGATGAGGTTAAAAAGCAGTTGGATGCAGGTTTCTTGGCAGTCGCAAAATATCCAGATTGGGTTGCCAACATTGTGCCAGTACCTAAGAAGGACGGTAAGGTTAGGATGTGTGTGGATTACAGGGACCTGAACAAAGCAAGTCCGAAAGACGACTTCCCTCTGCCACATATTGATACACTTGTAGACAATACGGCCAGTTTTGCGTTGTTTTCATTTATGGATGGTTTCTCTGGCTATAATCAGATCAAGATGGATCCCGATGATCGAGAGAAGACTACTTTCATTACTCCTTGGGGAACCTTCTGCTACAAAGTCATGCCCTTCGGTTTAAAGAATGCAGGGGCAACCTACCAACGTGCTATGACCACTCTCTTTCATGATATGATGCACAAAGAAATTGAGGTGTATGTGGACGATATGATAGCCAAATCCCAGAGTGAAGAGGAGCATTTAGACCATTTGGCGAAGCTGTTTGAACGACTCAGGAAATACCAGTTGAAATTGAATCCTGCAAAATGTACCTTCGGTGTCAGATCCGGAAAATTGCTTGGGTTCATTGTTAGCCAGCGAGGGATTGAGGTGGATCCTGACAAAGTCCGAGCCATTCAAGATATGCCGGCTCCGCGAACCGAGACGCAAGTTAGGGGTTTTCTGGGACGTCTGAATTACATTTCCAGGTTTATCTTTAATATGACTGCTACTTGTGAGCCGATATTCAAGTTGCTTTGCAAGGGGCAGACAGTTGAGTGGAACCCTGATTGTCAGAAAGCGTTTGAGAAGATTAAGGGTTATTTGCAAGATCCCCCTATTCTGATCCCGCCCGTACCTGGAAGACCGTTGTTTATGTACCTTACTGTTCTCGAGAAGTCTATGGGTTGTGTGCTTGGACAACATGATGAGACTGGGAAAAAGGAACATGCAATTTATTACCTGAGCAAGAAGTTTACCGATTGCGAAAACAGATACTCACCATTAGAGAAAACTTGTTGTGCATTGGCATGGGCCGCTAAGCGCCTTCGGCAGTATATGGTCTGTCATACCACGTTATTGATTTCTAAAATGGATCCGATCAAGTATATTTTTGAAAAACCTGCTCAAACCGGGAGGCTAGCCCGTTGGCACATGTTGTTATCCGAATATGACATCCAGTATGTACCCCAGAAGGCGATTAAGGGTAGTATTTTATCTGATTATCTTGCAGACCAGCCAGTTGAAGATTATGAACCTCTTAAGCTCGATTTTCCTGATGAGGATATTTTGTTGATTAAAAGAGATTGTGAAGAGCCAGATCCGAGCGAAGGTCCAGAACCAGGTCTTTGGTGGAAGATGATGTTTGATGGTTCCTCAAATTTCAATGGGCATGGTATAGGCGCCGTTTTGATGAACCCAAAGGGTGGATTCACACCATTTACAGCAAGGTTGGACTTTGAGTGCACTAACAACGTCGCAGAATATGAAGCATGTATCCTCGGCCTCGAAGCGGCAATTCACCTCCGAATCAAACTTCTTAAAGTAAGTGGTGACTCAGCCTTGGTTATTTACCAGGTACAAGGCAAATGGGAAACGAAGAATGAGAAGCTGATCCCTTATAAGGACTACATTATTGAGCTGATCAAGTATTTCGACGAGATAGAGTTCGAGCATGTTCCTAGATCCGAGAATCACGTGGCTGATGCATTAGCCATGTTAGCATCTATGTGGAAAGTTAAATTCGTTAATGAAGCACCTCTTATCCATATTGAGCGCAAGGTTGAGCCCGCTTATTGTCAGTTGGTCGAAGAAGTTGAGGTGGATGAAAAGCCTTGGTTTCACGATATCAAGAACTATCTCGTCAAGCAGGAATATCCCGATGGTGCTACTGGTCTGGACAAAAAGACATTGAGAAGATTGGCGTCCAAATTCTTTATCAGTAATGGTGTGTTGTACAAGAGAAATCACGACATGGTCCTGCTCAGATGTGTTGATAAACGGGAAGCGGACATGTTACTGCAGGAAATTCATGAAGGGACCTTCGGGACTCATGCCAATGGTTACGCTATGTCCAAGAAGATGTTAAGGGCTGGGTATTACTGGTTAACCATGGAAGCCGACTGCATCCAATACGCTAGAAAATGCCATAAGTGCCAAATTTATGCGGATAAAATGCATGTACCTCCATCACCGTTGAATGTTTTGTCTTCACCATGGCCGTTCTCTATGTGGGGCATTGACATGATTGGGGCAATTGAGCCGAAAGCTTCTAATGGACATCGTTTTATCCTCGTTGCTATAGATTATTTCACTAAGTGGGTAGAGGCTGCCTCCTACACCCACGTGACCAAGCAAGTGGTCGCCCGCTTCATCAGGAAAGAAATCATCTGCCGTTATGGAATCCCAAGCCGGATAATAACTGACAATGGCACCAATCTGAATAATAAGACTATGAAAGAGTTGTGTGACAATTTCAAGATCACTCACCACAATTCTTCTCCGTACCGTCCTAAGATGAATGGAGCCGTTGAAGCTGCAAATAAGAATATCAAGAAGATCCTGCAAAAGATGGTTGTGACTTACAAAGATTGGCATGAGATGTTACCGTTTGCTTTGCATGGATACAGAACCTCGGTGAGAACTTCGACAGGGGCAACCCCTTTCTCACTGGTATATGGAATGGACGCCGTGCTCCCCATCGAAGTAGAGATACCTTCCTTAAGAGTGTTAATGGAAGCTGAACTTGAGGAAGCTGAGTGGGTTCAAGACAGATTGGATCAGTTGAATCTCATTGACGAGAAGCGTTTGACAGCCATGTGCCATGGGCAATTATATCAGAAACGGATGAAAAGAGCGTTTGATAAGAAGATTCGTATTCGTGAGTTCCGCCAAGGAGAGCTCGTACTCAAAAAGATCTTACCAGTACACAAAGATATGCGTGGAAAGTGGATGCCCAATTATGAAGGCCCGTTCGTTGTAAAGACTGTCTTCTCCGGAGGGTCTCTAATACTTACGACAATGGACGGTGAAGAACTAGCACATCCCGTGAATTCTGATGCAGTCCGAAAATATTATGCCTAAAAACCCGCTAAGTCGAAAACCTGCAAAAGGCGACTTAGGCAAAAGTAAGGGTTGAAAAAAAGAAAAAAGAAATAATAACAAAAGCTCGCTAGGTTGAAAACCCGAAAGGGCGGCTTAGGCAAAAAAGAGCGTCCCGGTGGATTGAAAACCCGAAAGGGCGGTCCAGGCAAAAGTTAGGGACAGAGGCATTTCATTGCATCAGAAGACACACTTTCCGCATGAGAGCCATGTTTCAGCTCTTTCACCCTTGCCCAAAGCAGGATTCTGGATTAGTCTTAGTTAGTAGTGTCAGTAGGTGTTATTGGATTCAATGTAACCTTTTTCCCATGTTGCCAATTTCAAAATGTAATCATCTGTGGAGCTATGCCTTCAGCAAGCAGCCACCCTTTAATAAAAGATACCATCTCGTTACTTACATTCCTTGGTGCATTGCTCTTTATTTTCTATTGTTATGCAAAATGCGTTTATTCTTAAAATTTGAAAATGAAAGGTGCATTGTAGATTTTTCAAAACTGTTTTTCAAAAAACAAACAAATTTGAAATGTAATAAATTACTTTGACTAGTGGAAATTCCGACAGGATCTCTTCATTCCCCGGAAATATCATTATTGCAGAAACACTTTCAAACCATTGCCCAGTGATAGTCCCCAGAGAGACTATAAGCTGACAACTTTTTCTTGGGTAACTCGAAAGTGTCCCTCAGGTTTTCTTCTCCCCATGTGAAGACGTGATACTGTGCACCCAAGCAGATTATCTTCTCCCCAGAAAATTCAGAACTTTAAAACCAGAGTTGGTTCCACCATTGATCCTTCTTACCCATGATTGACGTATTGGTTGCAGAGAACGCAGGGTATCTCCGTCGAGATGTTTATTTCGTCTCTCGTCCTGTCTCTAGTCTGTTTCGTCAGCATACGCAAGGGCATAAGCATCACATGCCTATTTCATTACATATTCATTACATATTCATTACATATTCATTACATATTCATTACATATTCATTACATACTCATTACATACTCATTTCATAACATCTTGCATAGTTACATACATAGACATTAACATACATTCACATTAACATATGCATCAACATATGCGTTAGCATTCACAGGTTCATTGTGTCTCTCCATCATTGGTTGTTACCGCCGAGTAACTGGGTTTGTCCATTCTCTCCAAATAGATTGTCAGCCCTAAGCATAAAATACATAGGTGTTTCCAGTTTCCCCACAGAGATCGATCCTCGTGGATGACGGTTACTTCAGCTATCTTTCCTCGCCAGGATAAGATATTTACCCTTCGAGTTCATTCCCTCGATGGAGTCTTGATTACCAGTCTTCTTTCTAGCTCGATCCTAGATTGAATCTCAGTCTTGTCGGTCGTCAAGCCCAACCGGACGTGCATTTATTTTGCACCATCTAAGATTTTCACCATACCATGACAGATACGCGACTATCTCGCTTGAGAAGTTTATCACCGTACCCGGACGTGCATTTATTTTGCACTATCTTTCAAGAAAATCAACTACAATCCTTTACAGATACACGCCAGTTCACGCCTGGAAAATATATCAGTACAACACTTTACGATCCTACATGTTACAACCCTTTACACTTTACATCTTACAGCATCAGCATACGACATTTCTCACCTAAGAAGTCGATCATATCCTCGTTACGACTCGCAGCAAATGGCCATCTCCATGGAGCAGTTGGGCTTCCATTTATCTGCCGTCTTGAGGTACGAACCAATTCGTATTCAGGAGAGCACGATCTTGAGTTACGGGAAGGTTTGAGCGAAATCATATTCAGGAGAGCACGATTCTGAGTTATGAAGAAGTTCATTTATCCTTTAGTAAAAGAAGGAACGGAATCATATTCAGAAGAGCACGATTCTGGGTTATGAGGAAGTTCAGTTGGCCGTTTTTCAGGAGAGCACGATTCTGAAGAATGAAGAAATTCAGTCATCCAGTTTCATATTCAGGAGAGCACGATTCTGAAATATGAAGAAATTCAGTCATCCAGTTTCATATTCAGGAGAGCACGATTCTGAAATATGAGTATCTTCAGTCATCCAGTTTCATATTCAGGAGAGCACGATTCTGAAATATGAGTATCTTCAGTCATTCAGTTTCATATTCAGGAGAGCACGATTCTGAAATATGAAGAAATTCAGTCATCCAGTATCATATTCAGGAGAGCACGATTCTGAAGTATGAGGAAGTTCAGTTTACCCTTTTCATGTTCAGGAGAACATAATCTTGAAGCATGAAGAAGTTTATTTATCCTTCAGTAAGAGAAGAATCAGAATCGTATTCCAGGCGCCGACCTTAAATGCGAGAAGATTTATTTATCAGATAAGCAGCAGCCTCTTTATTTGAGTGCTTATCCATTCTTTGCACATAAGTCCCTTCCAACGATAAGTGACAGTTCTCCCTCGAGAAGCTTATCAGGGCAATTCCCATCAAAGTCCATTTATTTTGGCATACAGTCGGTCTTTACCCTGTATATTTGCTACGGAGTTCCGAAAAGTCCGTTTGATCCTGTCACGAGGGGTAGTTTACAGAAGCTTGGATGTTATTCCTTGCTCAATGCTCCAGCATTCTGTAATCGATCTTACAATCGTACGTGATCCAGTTTTATTTTTAGATTCCCCAGTGGAGGCCGTCTCATAGGTACCATCTCCATTCGAGGATCTCTTTCCTTTTCTAAAAGTGACAATTGGTCATTCGCACCAGTTGACTATCATTTTTAGAATTCCCCAGTGATGTACTGTGTCTCAGCGCGTCATTTTCCCCAGTGTGTTTCTTCTCGTGGCGTCTGTCTCGGTGTCGTCATGTTTCGTCAGCATTTTCGCATTCATTATTCCAGCATACGCATCATATCATAGTCATGGCATCATCTGCATTAAGTCGTTCCAGTTTTGTCCATAGCATTGCATATCGTCGCATATAAGGGCAAAATTTTCGGTTATCTATATTTAAATCCCTCCACCATGATTCCTCGAGTCTCCGCCACTCAAATCATCCGGTGTAGTTATTTAAATAGGGGCAACTGTAATACCCCAAATTTTACCCTTTCTTTTTTATTTTTATTCTAAATTCTTATTAACTTAATAAATTAACCTTTTTTTTTTAAATCTTATTTTTTTAACTAATAATAATTTAATTAAATTTTTTTTATAACTTTACTAACGTTTTTTATTAACTTTTTTTTTTCTTTTTTCTTTTCTATTTAGTTTATTTATTTAAATCATTTTAAGCTCTTCTTACTAACTTTTAGGATTTAGATTAAAATTTAACTTTTTTTTCTTTTCTTTAAAGAGTAAATTTTTTATAACCTTTTTTAAATTAATTTCTAACACTTTTTTTTTAATCAAATTCTAATACTTTTTTTAAATAAAAATCTAATACTTTTTTTTTAAAATTAAATCTTTTTTTCTAACTTTTTAAAATTAAATCTTTTTTCTAACCTTTTAAAGCTAAATCTTTTTTTCTAACTTTTTTAAAGCTAAATCTTTTTTTTCTAACTTTTTTAAAGTTAAATATTTTTTTCTAACTTTTTTTAAAACTAAATCTTTTTTTTCTAACTTTTTTAAAGTTAAATATTTTTTTCTAACTTTTTTTTAAAACTAAATCTTTTTTTTCTAACTTTTTTAAAGTTAAATATTTTTTTCTAACTTCTTTTTAAAATTAAATCTTTTTTCTAACTTTTATAAAGTTAAATCTTTTTTTCTAACTTTTTAAAAAAAATTAAATCTTTTTTCTAACTTTTATAAAATTAAATCTTTTTTTCTCTAATTTCTTTTTAAAATTAAATCTTTTTTTTCTAACTATTTTAAAAATTAAATCTAACCTTTTTTTTATAAATTAAATCTATCCTTTTTTTTAAAAAATTAAATCTAAATCTTTTTTTGACACCTTTATTTTTCAAATTAAAATTCTAAATTCTTTTTAAAATTAAATTCTAACGCCCTTTTCTTTTTCTTTTTTTTTTTAAATTTTAAATTCCTTTTAAAATTAAATTCTAACAGTTTTTAAAATAATTCTAACATTTTTTAAAACCAACATTCAAATATTTTTTTTTATTCTAACTCATTTTTTTTTAAAACTCTAATTTTTATTTAACTTGAAACTCTAATCTTCTTTGCTAACTTTTTAAATTTAAATCTCAACACTTTTTTTATCTAATCCAATCTTAATGAATTCCAGATAGAGTTAAATCAAATCAATCAGATCAATCATCATCATAAGAAAATCAGATCTAAATATCAACATCACCATCATTGAATCAAATCTGAAATCATCATAAAAATTCATTCAAATCAAATCAGAGATTGAAAAAGATTGAGATATTCAAATTAAATCTGAGATTAAAAAAAAGATTTAAAAATCAAGTATAAAAGGGACGAAAATCATAACAAGAAGGAGAGAACTTTTTTCGTAAAATCCAAGCAAACTCCGTCAAAAATCCTCTAGCCTCAGGACAAAGCATCATCGGCCATCATCATTCCGTAAGGATCAAAAAATATAATTACAATTTTTGTGTTGCTTTTCATGTTTTTCAGGAAAAAGAGATGAAGAAGACAAATCGGCGGTCATGCAAAAGAAGAAGAAGATAACATCCGTGAGAGGCAAACAAGAAGGAGAGGAACACACGCAAACTCAGAGAGCAGAGAGAAGAAGAGTGATGACCGGCCCAACCCTCTTTTTTATTATTTATTGTTTTTCCATTTGTTATTTTATTTTGTTTATCTTTTTTTTTAAAAAAATCAAGAAGACCCTTTCTTTTTTATAATCAAAAACCTTTTTCAAATTAATTAAAACTCTTTTTAAATAAAATAATCAAATGTTTTTTCAAATAATAAAACTTTTTTATAACTTTAAAGTAAAACGTGTTTTTAACTAACATTAAGATTTTTTTAATTAAACCAATTGTTTTTTTTAATGATTAAATCTTTTTTTCAAAATATTATCACTAAAACTCCTTTTTTAGAATAATTAACCAAACATTCACTTTTTTATTAATAAATTTTTTTAAAACTCAAAACTCTTTTAATTAAAATTAATCTCTCTTTTAAATCCTTGGTTAAAAAGACCATAAAAGTCCTCCAAAATTCATACGGTTTGTTTCTCGTTCAATTTTGATTTCGTTTTCGTCTAACTCCACATACTGACATTTTTGTTTGTTTTGTTTCTTGCAGCTATTATGTTCAATTTGAAACTTATTTTCGGTTTTATATTTAGCTATTATAATTGTAACTGCTTATGGGATGTAATTGTGCGAGACAATTGTCGCATTTATCTTTCCGCACTTTATTTTCTGCCGTTGTATGTATATTCAATTTCATCGCATCTTTATAATTAATTTCACTCCTCCGAAGGAATTAGGTCTAGCCGTTTGACCGCCGTGTCAGTAGTCCTCAACTTCAAACCCTTGCAACCTCACAAACCCTAAATTTTCCCAAATGCCTCGCCGCAGGCAAGATTACAATTTTACCCCTAGCATTAGGTCAAAGAGCCGCCGCGCTCATTTTAGGGTTTCCCGCCGCGGAATCCCTAACCTAACCTAATTTAACCCTAATTACAACTTAACAATTCAACGTAGAGATTTGGAGTTTCTACACTCCACGTAAGCGTGTCCTTAAGATGCGTTTATTCCCCTTGAGACCTTGACCACAGTCAAGAAGTTTCTAACCTCCCTATTGAGGGGAACTACGATTACTCTGATTCCACTCCCGTAAGGATACGTAGGCACAAGATGTGATGTCTTGCCGAGTAAACTTAGAACTAACCCCTTAGGTCTCTTTTCTCACTTTTAATCCTTTGTACATATATCTTAAGCAAATAAATAAAGCAAATAGTAAACATTTGAACAAAAGGTTCCTGTAGAGTACTACAGAAGTTTAGGGTGCTAATACCTTCCCTAAATTTAACCAACCCCCGAACCCTAGATCTTTCCCCGCATTGTGTTTACGATGCAAAAATAGGTTTTCCCTCTTTTGACCTTTTCCTTCGGATAAATCAAAGAGCGGTTGTGAATTGAATTGCGATTCAAACTAATTAATAGTTTGTGATCCTATTTCCACCGCAACACAATCCCACCGACATGGATGATTCCTACTGATGATCTGGCAACACTAGCAAGGCCCTTCAGTAGAAAGTTGCCACAAGCAACAGGGCGAGACTGAGTCGCACAAAACAGTAGGAAAATCTCCTCTTCACTTAGCAGTGTCTCTGTATCTGGAAAACCTAGGAAAGAATGTGCTAGAATCATCTGGAAGTACCTCAATGCAGGTTTGTGGATTACCTGAGAAAACTGGGTAGAAGGATCTTGGCTCCCTCCGCCTGATATTTTAGTCCAAAACTTTTCCACTTCTCTGCTCACAAAATACCCCATCGGAGTCTCTGGAATAGCATCAGGAGTAGTCTGGAAACCTAGTAAATCACCAAACTCTTTGTGAGAGAATGAGTAGTCAATCCCGAACAACCTGAAAACAGCGAGTCCATCGGGTCCAGCCCAAGGGTCATGATGAAACGAGCTGAGGAACTCAAGAGTCAAGTTCCTATAAGTGTTGTTCCTGTCGTCAAACTGGTCCCACTGGAGTTGATGGCATAAAAATCTGACGCTTGGCTCTATCCCCAAGGCATCCATGCAGTCATGGTCAGGGTACCTGGTAGGAGCCATAGGGCGTCTCATGTGAACATAGTAACGCTCTCTCTGTGCATCATCTCTAAAGGCCACGTGCATGTCATCAGGGTTCTGCATTCTGTACAAGGTTAGCAAACAAGTCCTGAAAGCACATAAAACATTCAATCGTGAGTCCTGACATAATAATAAAATAAACAAATTAAAATAAAGTAAAAATAAAAATAAAAAGTACAAAAATAAGAAAAACCATGGGTTGCCTCCCAAGCAGCGCTTGTTTAACGTCATTAGCTCGACGACCGATATTTAAACATCATTGGAAGGATATGGTGGATCACTCAGAGTATGACAGGTGTATGTTGTTGGAATGTCACCTCCTTCGTAGGGCTTCAACCTCTGTCCATTGACTATGAACGGTTTACATGTTTGGTTCTTGATTTCAATAGCACCGGATCTCAGGATCTTAGATACTTCGAAAGGGCCAGTCCATCTCGAACGGAGTTTACCTGGAAATAGTCGTAACCTAGAATCGAACAGGAGAACAGGATCGCCTATTTTGAAGTCTCTTCTTATGATTCTTTTGTCATGCCAAGCTTTTGTTCTTTCTTTGTATATGATGGCATTTTCGTAGGCAGATTGTCTGAGCTCTTCTAATTTGTGGATATCAAGGATACGTTTCTCACCAGCTGTCAAGTAATCCAAATTCAAAGTTTTGATGGCCCAATAGGCCTTATGCTCCAACTCAAATGGTAAGTGACATGATTTTCCATAGACCAGTTGATAAGGGGTTGTTCCTATAGGAGTTTTGAAAGCGGTTCTATAGGCCCATAATGCTTCTTGAAGTTTCTGCGACCAATCTTTTCTAGATATAGAGACAGTCTTCTCGAGGATTTGTTTTATCTCCCTATTAGATACTTCCACTTGTCCATTGGTCTGTGGGTGGTATGGTGTTGCTACTCTATGCTTAACTCCATACTTGCTTAAAAGTTTATCAAATATTCTCGATATGAAGTGTGATCCTCCATCACTTATGACTAAACGGGGTGTTCCAAACCTGGGAAATATATAATTCTTGAATAATTTGATGACTACTCTGGTGTCGTTTGTGGGTGCGGCGATAGCTTCAATCCATTTAGACACGTAGTCAACAGCTACTAATATGTACTGATTTCCAAAAGATGGTGGGAACGGTCCCATAAAGTCTATACCCCATACGTCGAAGAGTTCTACTTCTTGGATATTTCTTAACGGCATTTCATTACGTCTTGAAATATTTCCTGTGCGTTGGCATCTGTCACACTTGACAATGAAAGCATGGACATCACGCCACATAGTAGGCCAGAATAGGCCAGCTTGAAGAATCTTAGCGTAGGTCTTAGATGTGCTTGCATGTCCACCATAGGGTGCAGAGTGACAATGCTCAATTATATTATTTACCTCTTCTTCTGGAACACAACGGCAGAAAATGCCATCTTTACCTCTCTTGAAAAGAGATGGGTCGTCCCAATAGAAGTTTCTCACATCACTATAGAACTTCTTCTTCTGGTGGTAGTTTAGATCAGGGGGTATGATGTCAGCGGCTAGGTAATTAACAAAATCTGCATACCAAGGTACATTGCTTATAGCTAAGGATTTATGAAATTGCTCATGAGGGTCTGGGTTATCATCTTCAATGGTTTCTAGTTGGGCTATCAGTCTATCGTAGGCAAAATCGTCATTTATGGGTACTGGATCAGGTTTCAGGTATTCTAGCCTAGATAGGTGATCAGCTACCACATTATCAGTGCCTTTCTTGTCACGGATATCCAAATCAAACTCTTGTAATAATAGAATCCATCGAAGTAACCTAGGCTTGGCATCCTTTTTGCTTAGTAAGTAACGAATGGCAGCATGGTCGGTGTAAACTATAATCTTGGCTCCTACTAGATAAGATCTAAATTTGTCTATTGCAAAAACTACAGCTAGGAGCTCTTTTTCGGTTGTTGCGTAGTTGAGCTGTGCAGCGTCTAGGGTTCTACTGGCATAATAAATCACATGTAACTTCTTATCTTTTCTCTGACCTAGAACGGCTCCAACAGCATAATCACTGGCGTCACACATTATCTCAAACGGTTCCGACCAATCAGGGGGTTTCATTATAGGTGCTGAAATCAGAGCTTGCTTCAGAAGATTAAATGCTTCAGTACATTTTTCATCGAAGATGAACTCAGCATCTTTCATTAAAAGACCAGTTAAGGGCTTTGTTATTTTGGAGAAATCCTTGATAAAACGTCGGTAAAATCCGGCATGTCCAAGAAAACTTCTTATCTCCCTGATAGTCTTCGGCGGTTTTAGATTCTCTATGACTTCTATTTTTGCTTTATCTACCTCTATACCTTTTTCGGAAACTATATGTCCTAAAACAATCCCTTCGGTGACCATGAAATGACATTTTTCCCAATTTAGCACAAGGTTTACCTCCACACATCTCTCCAGGATTTTCTCAAGGTTGACAAGACAATTTTTGAAATCTGACCCACAAACTGAGAAATCGTCCATAAATACTTCCATGATTCCATCCAAATAATCAGCAAAGATAGACATCATGTAGCGTTGGAAAGTTGCAGGAGCATTACAAAGTCCAAAAGGCATTCTTCTATAGGCAAAGGTTCCAACTGGGCATGTAAAGGTAGTTTTTTCTTGATCTTCGGGGTGAATAGGTATTTGGAAGAATCCTGAATATCCATCTAAATAACAAAAGTAAGAGTGTCTGGCTAGGCGCTCCAACATTTGGTCTATGAATGGTAATGGGAAATGGTCCTTCCTAGTTGCTTTATTTAATTTTCTATAATCTATGCACATACGCCAACCTCCATCAGTTCTTTTTGCTACAGGTTCGCCCTTCTCGTTTTGCACGACTGTGATGCCTCCCTTTTTAGGTACTACATGCACAGGACTCACCCATTTACTGTCCGAGATCTGATATATTATACCTGCCTCTAGTAACTTAAGAACTTCAGTCTTAACTACAGTACTCATTATAGGATTTATTCTACGTTGGTGTTCTCTAGAAGGTTTTGAATCTTCTTCAAGCAAAATCCGATGCATGCATACGGATGGGCTTATTCCTTTTAGATCAGAGATCTTATATCCTAAGGCTGAGGGGTACCTACGTAAAACTTCTAATAATTGATCGGTTTCTTCTTGGTTTAAGGTAGCACTGACTATAACTGGACGGTTCATATCTTCATCAAGAAATTCATATCTCAGGTTTTTAGGCAGTTCCTTAAGTTTTACGGTCGGTTTTATAGGGCAAGGCATAGGATCTGGGGTAAGAGATAAACATTCGTGAAGGTTATCATCAATGTAGGGTGTTTTATAATTGTCATCTTCCAAAATAAGGGTTGATGGCAATTTTATAGATTCAGTTTCTTCTTCTTGTTCTAATTCCCTAATACATTCTTCGATGATATCTAAGGCATAACAAGAATTTCCTATCACAGGTGCCATAAGAAATTTTGACAATATAAATTCTATCTTCTGGCCACCTACCTCAAAAGTTAGTTTTCCCTTTTTAACATCTATTACGGCTCCAGCAGTCGATAAGAACGGTCTACCTAGGAGGATTGGTATGTCGTCATCTTCTTTAATGTCCATGACAACAAAATCAGTAGGTATAAACAGCTGACCTATCCTAACAGGGACGTCTTCAAGTATGCCTATAGGGTATTTAACGGATCTATCGGCTAATTGAAGTGACATCTTAGTAGGTTGTAATTCTCCTAAGTTTAATCTCTCACAAACTGCTAAAGGCATTAAGCTCACACTAGCTCCTAAGTCTAGAAAAGCTTTTTCGATGACATGATTCCCCAAAACACAAGGAATGGAAAAATTTCCGGGATCTTTATCTTTCTTTGCTAACCTATTTTCGGAAATAGAATTACATTCCACGGGTTTCGGATCTTCGAGTCTACGTTTATTTGTAAGTATGTCTTTGAGAAACTTAGCATAAGAAGGTATTTGGGTGATGGCTTCTGTAAAGGGGATTTCTACGTGAAGTTTTTCTATAACCTTAACGAATTTTTGATATTGATTATCGATTTGGGTTTTCTTTAATCTTTGAGGGTAAGGTATTGGTGGTTTGTATGGCGGTGGCGGTACATAGGTTTTATTTTTAGGTTCTTCTCCTTTTTCTTGACTTTCCGGGGTTTCAGGCTTCTCTGGTTCCTTTTCCTCATTCCTCTCAGAAGTTTCGGGCTCACTTAATCTAGGGTTTAAAGTTTCCTTATAAGCGGTTCCACTTCGTAGAGTAATGGCATTAGCTTGCCCTTTCGGGTTTTGTTGAGGTTGTCCAGGGAACTGTCCTCCAGGTGTAGTCTGTGGGGCTTGGTTTAACGCTACCTGAGAGATCTGGGTTTCAAGCATCTTATTATGAGTAATAATTTGATCAACCTTGGTTCCTAACTTGGTAATTAGTTCGTTAACATGGACGTTATGGTTCATGAACTCTTTGTTTTGTTGTTTTTGAGCAACGATAAAATCTTTTACAACTTCCTCAAAGCTCGGGCTAGGTGGTACAGGTTGCATAGGTTGATTTGTTCTAGGGGCTTGGTAACCTTGTTGTCTCGGAGGTGCGGTATTTTGGATAGGGTTATTATTTTTGTAGGAGAAGTTTGGGTGATTCCTCCATCCAGGGTTATATGTGTTTGAAAATGGGTTCCCTTGGGTATAGTTCACTTGCTCAGTGTTGGTTTCATTCAACAGATTGCATTCGGCGGATTGGTGTCCTCGCGTTCCACATATCTCACAATTCGGCGAAACTGCGGCTACAGTATTCGGAGTTGTGCACATATGTTCGACTCTAAGGGCCAACGCGTCCATTTTAGCCTGCATCATGTCTATAGAGCTTAGCTCATGTATTCCTCCTTGGGCTTCCTTCTTTTCCACTGTCGCTCGTTCTACTCCCCATGATTGATGGTTTTGGGCCATATCCTCGATAAGGGCACTAGCTTCAGGGTAAGGTTTGTTCATCAGTGCGCCACCAGCGGCAGCGTCGATGGTCATTTTAGTGTTATAAAGAAGTCCATTATAGAAGGTTTGGATGATTAGCCAATTCTCTAAGCCATGGTGTGGGCATGCTCTTAATAGTTCTTTATATCTCTCCCAGGCTTCGAACAACGACTCTCCTTGGTGTTGGGTAAATCTAGTTATTAGGTTTCGAAGAAGAGCGGTCTTACTTGGGGGAAAATATCTAGCAAGGAAAACTTTTCTAAGGTCATCCCAAGTTGTTATTGAATTGGGTGGAAGGGAATCTAACCATGATAGAGCTTTATCTCTGAGGGAAAAGGGAAATAATCTTAAGCGTATTGCCTCAGGAGAAGCTCCATTGGTCTTAAAGGTGTCTGCTAACTGAAGAAAGTTTTTTAAATGTTGGTTTGGGTTATCAGTAGCGAGACCTGCGAATTGTCTCTGTTGCACTAATTGCAGCAGGGATGGCTTAAGTTCAAAATTATTGGCTGGGATAGCGGGGTTTACTATACTGGAACTAGGTTCCTCGTTTGATGGTTGGGCGAAGTCCTTAAGAGGTCTTCGATTTTGATCTTCGGCCATAGCTCTCCTATTCCTATGGAAAAATAAACGTGCGCGAGTGTAACGTTCAGGTTCAGCTAGAGGGTCTACTAAACTTCCGGCACTGCGAGTCTTTCGCATTGACCGGTGGGTAACAACCTTAGTCTAAACGGTATAACTACAGGGTAATGAAATTTGACGATATTGGTCCCCGGCAACGGCGCCAAAAACTTGATGCGTGTTTTTCGCAAGTGTACGAATCACGTCAAAGTAATATAAAAGATTATCGAATCCACAGAGACCAAGTGTCAATCTATCGTACCTGTTGTTATGGTGTTTATCTAAGGCAACTATTTTTAAGGGTTTTAGTAAGGGTGCAATGGTAAATAAAATTATAATTTTAAATAATAAATAAAAGACAGGCTCGAATGTAATTCACGTAATCAATGATAATCCAGTACTTGTTAATGGAACTACTTATGGGCAATGTTTTCTCCTTTGAAAAGAACTAATTTAACAGGAACTGTCGCTTTCGCGTATTCAGAACCGAGTTGTACTCTCTAATCAACCCCTCCTATTGTCACGGATAAAAAGGTGCGTACTGCGTTAGAGTAGTAAACCTATTTTTAAGAAATATAGTTTCTTAACAAAGTTGAAAAGTATTTTAACCTGGACTTCTTAGCAAAAAGAGGTTCTTATGAACCAGACTCTAAATCTCATAACGCGTCCGAAAATCGTTTTAAAATCTCTTTTCTTTTTAATCTAAAAACTCCTAATGAACTATACAAAGCGCTTTTGGCTGTTTTTGAAATAGTTAAAAACAATTACTTGAATTGAAAGATAAAATAGCCCTTAGGTGTTTCCACGAACAATTATACTGATTACTGGTTTAATTACGATCCTTACATTCTAACCTTTATGGGATTAGTTAGACATGATAAAGTAAATATTCTTTTTATAGTTTTTCATATGAGTAATTTAAAGCGAGTGCGGGAAGTAAACAAAGTAAATGTGCGAGTGCGGGAAGTAAACAAAGTAAATGTGCGAGTGCGGGAAATAAACAACGTAAATGTGCGAGTGCGGGAAATAAACAACGTAAATGTGCGAGTGCGGGAAATAAACAAAGTAAAGTGCGAGAAAATAAATAAAAGTAAAGCAATGCGGAAAAATAAAATACGAACTGGAATTAAAATGGCGGCAGGATTAACTTCCTCCAGAGTGCTCCAAAACTCGAACCACAGACAGATTACAGACTCGATCACTCGATTGCAGAGGCACCCCGATGTGGAATGGCAACTGCTTTATAACTGATATATGCCTAGAGAATTCTAATTCTGGATGAAGAAAAACGAAAATCTAAGGTCCTATTTATAGGAGAAACTGAAAGCGCGAAATGACCGGGACGCCCCTCCACTAAAAAGTGGAGGTTGTGGATTTTTGCCTTGTGGCGCCCGCCACAAGGTCATGGCGCCCGCCATGGTCCCTACAGGGGATGATGGAGTGGGGATCGTGGGTCTTGGAGGTTGAGGAGTGGTCTTGAGACGTGGCCACGTCATGGCTAACCCCATGGCGCCCGCCACGGTGGGTGCCGCAAGTGCAAAATGCTGAATTTCTAGGTTTTCGTCCGTTTTCACTCCTTTTTCGCTCCTTTTCCCGATTCAAGCTCCGATTATTATAAAAACCTGAAAACATAAGAAAACAAAGCAATAACAAAGCAAAACAACAATAAAAGCTAAGAATGCATGCGAAATCGGAGTCAGAAATACGGTGAATTTTAGTGTGATCACTACGTACTCGAAAGTAAAATTGGAAGAAATTAAGGAAGAATGGTGTCAATTTATGATTGAGTTAAGAATTCTATAATGTATATTGGATTTGTAATTATGTGTAAATTGTATATTGTATATTGTATATTGTATAATGTACAATGTTTAAATTATGTGTAAATTATACTTGAGTTAATTATGTGTAAATTGCAAAGTGTTATTGTATAATGTACAATGTTTAGTTATATTGTGTTGAATTAAAGGCCAAGTTATATTTAAGGCCTGAATTATAAGCAGAGAATTTAATTGTTATAAGCAGGTTTGTCTAAAAATATATAAAAAATGTGATTTTTCAAAAAAAAATTTTTTTAAAACGTGAAGTATAGACAACGCTTTTACAAGAAAGCGCTGCTAAAGGGGGAAAATAGGCATAAAAAAGCGCTGCTATAGGTTAGGAAAGGAGGGGTCTAAGAAAGCGCTTTAAAAAAGCGCTGCTAAAGGGTGGTCTACAAAAGCGCTTTCATAAAGCGCTGCTACAGGGGGGAGGGGGAGGGAGAATAGGCAGCGCTTTGTAAAGCGCTGCTAAAGGGGTAAAAAAGCGCTGCTAAAAGTGATGCCTTTAGCAGCGCTGCTAAAAGTGATGCCTTTAGCAGCGCTTTTTCCACAAAAAAAACGTTGCCTTTACCTTTAGCAGCGCCACTTTAGGCAGCGCTTTAAAGCGCTGCTAAAGGTCAAAAACAGCGCTGCTAAAGGCCATTTTTGGCATAGTGCCATCATGTACTAAAAAATATATGGATCAAATGCACGGAACCTAATTTGCTCGTCAATATCATCACGTATCGCTCACAACAGATCTTATCTCTAACGCAAAGTCGAGAGATCAACCGTATCGTCTCATTGTTGATCTCTCACACAACTCGACAACACGGAGCATTAAGAATCGATACCCACGTGAATATTAGTCCTAAATCTATCTCTAACATTTAGAATCTAATAGATGTTCATCTTAGATCGAGTTTGAACCATATATGTCTATAGCAATACAAACCTATTAAGTAAAAAATCAAGATAAGCATCCATAAATATGCATACAATCAAGATAAACTTACATACAAAACCCCAACAAATGAAAAATACATAGAGAGGAAGGAAGAAGAACACAAATCTCACGGTCTGTCAACTCCGATTGAAGTGGATTTGACTCCGGATCGTCAAGATGCACCCTCCAATATTGTTTCTAAGCTAAATCTACTCAAGAATGTGTTTGATGAAGTTGGGGTAAAAAGTTCCCAAACAACATACCCTAAAAAATGCTGAAAAATCACTTAAATAGACAAAAATGGGTCCCAGTACTCGCTTAGCGAGTGGCCTAGCGAACAGCCTAGCGAACATGACAGCAAATCATTTTTTGTTTCGACCATAACTCTTGAACCGTAAATTCGTTTTACGCGCGGTCGGAAGCGTTGGAAAGCTTATTCAATGCTCTATAAGATAATGACAAAATATCATTGCTCATTTACCTAAAAAATGAGAAAAAATCAATTGCTCACACACAAACATACACACACGCGTGCGCACACACACACACACACACACGCTCGCACGCACACACGCACGCGCACACACACACACGCACCCACGCACACACACGCACACACGCACACACACGCACACACAAACACACGCATACACACACACACACACACACACGTGCGGGCGCACACACACACACAGGCACGCAAGTGCATACACGCACACACACAAACATGCGTAGACACACACACACACGTGCACGCACATACAGATACAAACACAAACACGTGTGGGCACACACACACGCGCGCGCGCGAGCACATAGACACACACACACACGCGCGCGCGCGCGAGCACATAGACACACACACACACACACACACGTGCGCGCACT